>JAQQSU010005298.1:0-13834 GCA_028627135.1 Pseudochirops cupreus | reverse complement strand
CTGCCCTTCATACATTCTGTGATCAATCAGACCTATTCTCATAATACTCTGTTTCTCTCTCCATCTCTGTGATTTTACCCTGGCTCTCCCCCATGCTGTAATGCAATTAAAAATGGTCTTTCAAGTGTTTTGTATGTAGAGATAGGCCCTGATTAGTGAGAATGCTGAATCTTTTGATGTACTTGGTTGTGCATGTTTATTTTAATTCACATTATTAGAAGTTATAATTGTGTAAAATATGGTTGCCCATTGAAAATATGCAGTATAAATTCAAATAATGTGAACAAGTCATGGATATCTTACTCACACCTATCAGGAACTAGCTATACATTTAGACATGTTGTCTATTCCCAACAGAATATAAGCTTCTTGAGAAAAGGGACTGTTTCACTTTTGTCTTTGTATTCCAATGCCTAACACAAAGTAGGTACTTAAATGTTTGTTAATTGGTTGATTTGTGCATAAACCTAATTTAAAAGAACTTGGAACTGTGGAGAAGGATCTTACAGAAAGGCTTAGTGAGAAGACATTTGCCAGTGCCAATACTTCTTGGAAAGGGGCTCAAGTGTGTCTACTAGAGGATGAGGCCCCTCCAAATCTAGTCATTTGGTTCTTAAAACTGCCCCACCTATTGAAATCCTAGGGTTGCTTTCTCAATGTCATTGCATGCTATTAAGAGT
This sequence comes from Pseudochirops cupreus, assembly GCA_028627135.1. Taxonomy (NCBI): domain Eukaryota; kingdom Metazoa; phylum Chordata; class Mammalia; order Diprotodontia; family Pseudocheiridae; genus Pseudochirops; species Pseudochirops cupreus. Next base: position 13,154 of record JAQQSU010005298.1, on the reverse strand, counting down.
AGTGAAACAGAACTGGAGAGGGAAAAACATTTGGGGCTAAATAATACCATTTACTTGTCTATGTTTGCTGCATGAACAGAGTCTATTCTCATAAAATCAGCTTTGTGAGCTTTGGGGTTGGCAGCAAATACTGGGGTTGAGTACAAAAGATAACATTCTTGGGAGGCTTTTTGAGATACTTTAGTCTCTGTTTCAGAAATGAATATGAATTTAGAAATGAGAAGGGTTTATCTGTGAGAATCTCCTCCCTTTGAAATTTTATGCATTTTCAAGAGTCTTGAACTTTGTATGTTTTAAAAAATCATTCTCCACAATAGTGGGAATTTTCTTCCTAAGCACCTGACATTGAACAAGTCAGCAGTGTATAAGAGGACTTTTGAGCTCTTTCACCATATTATAAATCCAAGTGCACTGATGGGATGTCACCCAGAGATCTGATAAAAGAATCCTGAGAGATACTGTGGAAACTCCACTGTTATTCATTTGTGTGTGTGTCCACACACACACACACACACACACACTCACATATTTATACACATATATTTTTATAAACAGTCCAATATATGCATACATGTAGGTTGTATATAATACTCTATATGTAATATACACATAGACTCACAGACATATATGTGTATATATGTGTATGTGTGTGTGTAGCTCCCCTAGGAAAACCAATGACAAAAAGAGGATGAAATGTAGAGATCATCTTTTCAGTGCTGTGGGTGTAGAATGGGGGATGACCCAATAAATTATCTCATAGTGTTCTGACATCTTAAGTTTCTGGGATGCTTTGGTGATCCATCACCACCCTGAGGTAAACAGTCCAAATTTCCACTTACTTGCATGAGAAACAGAGTTACTCATAAGCTGAGAAACATCATTGTTAATATTTGAAATCTGCAGTGAGATTGAAAGGGGATATATCAACTTCCCAGGGCTATTTACTATTCTGTGAGGGGGGGAAATGAAAAGGAAGGAAGAAAAGAAGGAAGGAAGGAAGGAAGGAAGGAAGGAAGGAAGGAAGGAAGGAAGGAAGGAAGGAAGCCTACCAGTTTCAGCCAGTGCAAATTTTGGCCAGCCCGTTGGTTCATACTGTTACAACACAATTCCCAAGTTTTGACTTGTGCCTCAGCAAACTCACAGCCAAACCATATGTGTTACCATGTGTGTATGGTATTATAGTAGCTTATGGTTGGCATTAACCCCATCCCTAGCCCCGAGAAAATTCTCAGTTACACTTCCATTTCCCCTTCTCCCCTTTCTGTCATTTTTGAATTCCCCCAGAATTTAGCTCTCCTCATTTCCATCGGTGATTACTGCCACCACCCTTTCTTTCTCCTTCAATTCTTCTCACCTGGCTCTCTTCCAGAAGGGAAAACAGGAACCAAATGTCTCTAATTTTGAGTCAGAGATCCCAAAGGAAGACATATGCCTTAAGAAGTTCAAAGACAGAAAGAAAAGTATCATATACACCAGCACATGTATAGTAGCCCCTTTATAATGCCAAACAACTGGAAGCAGAGCAGATTCCCTTCAACTAGGGAATGACTAAGCAAATTGCAGACATTACTATAATGGCAAATTACTGGACTATAAGAAATGGTCAATATGAAGAATTCAGAGATGCAAGAAGATTTGCGTGAATTGATGCAAAGTAATGTGACTAGAATCAGAAAATTAATGTTATTTGTACATATGTTGAATGTTGCATCCCCCCCATAGAATGTATTCTCTTTCAGGGAAGACTCTGCTTCTTTTGGAAATGAAAATGGTGTTTAAATAAAATATATCAATGAAACTTTTTTTAAAAAAGTTCTGTTAATGTCCAAATGAACAAAGCAAAATTTAAATAGTAAAGCATAGGACACAGACTGCTAACTTCCCTCCTCAATGAAGTGTAAATGAGTTCCCTAATATCCAGGCCAAGGTTACTCTCTGCCCATCAGGAGATACACTCAATCATCTCACCATGGTATCGTTTAAATCATCCGTACCTTCTATAAGGAGATATCTTAAAAGCTTCAGCACAGTAGTGCAGATTCTCAGAATTATAAGATACTTCAATGGCCGTATGATCCAACCCATTCACAAAAAAGAATGCTCATTATAATATAACCAGCAAGTGGTCCTTTGGTCTTTTCTTGAAGATCCCCATTGAGGGAGAGGGAAGACATTACCTTCTAAGTCTTAGAATCTAAGACAATCTGTTTCTACTTTGGGATAGTTCTAAATAGGATCTAAAGATCAAAAAGAGGTGGAATGGTCCCTAGAGATGATCTAATCCAATGTTCTCATTTTACAGATAGGGAAATAGAGACCAATAGTAGTTAAATGACTTGCTCAAGGTCATATAGGTGGTAAATGGTAGAGGAAAGATTTGATCCCAGGTTCTCTAATACTAATCTATTGTTCTTTCTACTGTTACTGTTCTTCCCTCTGGGACCAAACGGAGCAAATCTCATTTACCTGCCTTGTGACAGCCCTTCAAATAATTAGAAAAGTATATCTCTTTCTTGCCCCAATATTTTCTTGTGCAGGGTAAAGATCCTTAGTTTCTTCAAGTGATCCTCACATAGCATGGATTAAATAAAGGTCCTTCACCATCCCAGTTGCTATCCTCCTTGTCAATGTCCACCTTCCTTATGCTTCAGACATAATTTAAAACTAAAAGATTCTTCTGTCAGAGAAACTATTTCTTTTCAACTTGATGAGGCTTTCCTGGATCACACCTTCTACATCTTCTATCCTATCTCTGATTTCAGCAAACAAATCTCCTTTAGTTTTTTTTTAACATTTAATTTTCTTTAATTAACTTAGACATTATCCTTGAGCAAGAAGTGAAGAATGAAAGCTTTATTTAATAGATAGAATCAGTCAATTGACTTCTGTAGACATTACTATTTCCATTGTCCGTATAGTGCTCTTCTGCCTTCTGTAAGGGATAGGGACAGGAAGAGAGCTAGACTGGGATGAACCCAAGGAGGATGAGTATATTTCTTTTGGAAATTTCAGTGAATTCTTCTGGAGGCACAGACTATAAGTCACAAATGCCTTATCACCACATATGAGTCTTGTTCAGGTCTTTTTGGAAATCTTTCATGTAGGATAATAAAGTAAATAATGATCATTGACATTTACAAAGTGCTTTAAAATTTACAAAACAGTTTACTTACCTTATATTATGTGAGCCTCGTGACCATCCTGTGAGGTAGGTACTATAGAACCCATCTCCCCCATTTTAAAGATGAAGCAACTGAGGCTTAGAGAGGCTAAAAGGCTTGTCTAAGTTTACACAACTAATAAGTACCAGAGCGGGAAAACCCAAATCTTCTGGACTCCAACTCTGGCCCTTTATCTGTTCCACATATTTAAGGCTTTTCTCTGTTTCTTGTCATATTTCATAGATACCAGTACAGAAGTTGGGCTGACCCTTCCTCACTTTCTACATGATCAGCCCATTTCCTTCTTCAGTTGGATAGATAGTACATTATACTTAACCAAGTTATTATTGACAATATGCTCCAGTTTACCTTGATTTAATTCAATAAGCACTTCTTCCTACCATGTACAAGGTATTGTGCTAGGGACTTGAGAATGCACAGACAAAAGAATCTCAGCCTTCGATGAGCTGACATTCTACTGCCAGTCACCATATGTCTTTTGATGACCTTATGGATCACTTGTAATTTTGGTTCTTCTGAGATCATGGTGTTCCATAAGTTATAGTCCTTCAACCAAGACCTGGTGATTATTATTGCTTTAAAAAGTCCAGTTAAAATAGATAAAGATAGGCTGCTTTGGCAAGGAACTATTTAGGATTCCTGAAAGAGATGGAAAAATTCTTAAATGCAGTCTAGGCTGCTCTCCTTCTCTATTCAATTCTGGCCTCAGTTCATTATCCATTATCGGTGCCAGTGCAAGAAATATGTGTTGATGGACAAATAAAGGGAGTCTGCCTGTCCAAAAACCTGTCATAATATGGACACTATAAATTTTTTTGCCCACTTGATTTTCCTAAAGTGCTAAATGTTCCTTTTGTGTTCCAGAAAATGGAATGGAGAGATAATATAATAGATTTATTTAATTTTGTTTAAATTAGAAGGAATCTGATTTTTTCATGAATATTTTATTTTATTTTTGGTCAGTTTTTTCATCAGTTGTATCAATCACCTATTTTGCATTCAGAAGACTCTGCTGGCACAGTCACAGAGTAAAGGAGAGTGCTGAATATAAAGTCAGGGAACACTTGAGTTGAGAAACTTATTAGTATATTACTGTGGGCAAATCATGAAACTCTCAGATTTAATTTCTCATCTGTAAAATGAGGTAATTAGATTCAGTGATCTCTAAGATCTCTTCCAACTCTAAATCCATGACCCCAGAGGCAGCTAGGTAGCACAGTAAGTATTGAACTTGGAATCAGGAAGACCCAAGTTCAAATCTAGTCTCCTGCATTTATTACCTGTGTAACCCTGGGTGACATTTAGTCTAATGTTTGACTCATTTTCCTCATCTGTAAAATGGGAATAATAACAGCTAATAAATATCTAGTTACCTAACTCCCAGCCAGGGTTGGATATAATGAGATATATTTGTAAAGCCCTTTGCAAATCTTAAAGTACTATAAAAATGCTAGTTATTAAATAAAGTGAAAACTACCCAACTAACTTGTAATTTCTAGTTAATATTGAGGAAACTTCCATGCCCTCTAAGAGGCCTAATTTTAAATTATTGATTTCAAGCATGTTCCTTCATACCACAGACTAGTATGACAATTAATATGTGGAATCATTAAAATATATTATTGGTGTTTATCAGTAAAGTTGTAAAGGTCAGCATGGAAGAAGGAAAAAAACTCCACTGGATTTGATGGGTAAAAACCTTGGTTTCCATTTGAGCTCTTTTACTTTACTGGCTATGTGACTTTGGGCAAATCATTTCACTTTTGCCAAGTTCCATTTTCCTTAAAATGGCGGTAACAATTGTATTATGAACTTCAGATTGCATGGTTGTCGTAAGACCCAAATGACACCTTGTGGGTAAACCTTTTGAAAATCCTAAAGTTAATAAAAGTATGAATTGTTATTCCCTCAGCTAAGCAGATGATGTAATAAGCACTTTGAAAATATCAGCTATTAAGTTCTCAACCATGCATCATACCCTGGGGAAAGGATGAGAACAAGTTTCCCCTACCACATAGCTAACTATTCCCTGTGTAAAGATGGGAGGGTGTGCCAGTCTCAAAGATGTAGCAAGTGTTATGATGCAATGTGCAAATTCCGCAAAATTTTCCTTCCCACTAAAAATTGTTTATTTTTTCATTGTATTACAAATGCCATCTTTCCAAACAACAGAACTCTAGTGCTATAATGCTATTCAGTAACTGCTGAAACAGATTTAGGTTACATTAGGCAAAGGTGAAATACTTTTATCTGAAAAAAAAGCAAAAAAAAACATGAGTTTTGATAGTCACTAAAGTTTTCTTTCTGCATTTGGCTCTGAAACATTTTATAAAATTGTAATTACATGTAGCATTTTCCTTTGCAAAAATAAACATTCTTGTTTCCACATTAGAACAGTTCCTAGTCTCCCCTTCTGTCAAGAGGAGCTCTCAGTCATGGGGAAAACAAAACAAAACAAAATAATGATAACTGGCCTTTATATAGCACTTTGAGTTTTACTGAAAACTTTATGTGCACTGGATCATTTTGTCCAAACAATATTTTGAAGGAGGTGTTATCTCTATTTCCCCATTTTAGGGATAAAGAGGCTGAGACTCAGAGAGCTTAAGTGGCTTAAGAAACTTACTGTTACAAAGAATAAGTGTCTGACGCAAGATTTAAGACAAATCTTTGCTGGATCTAGAGTCTAGCACTCTATCCTCTATACCAAATTGCCTAATTCTTTCTGGGGCCTGATTTCCACGTTGCACTCGGCCTAACATCTAGGACAGATCTGCACAACTTGGCAGTAGATAGGGGCCAAAATTAAAATCAGATAAGCTTCTTTGGGCCGACAGTTTAGACTAGAGACAGACTGAAGATGTTTGGTTGCTGCAGGTCACATGAGAAACAGGAGAGATTCAGCGGTGGCAACCATGCATTTTTCAGAAATCCTTTGGTGGATGGCATGTTCTGCAAGTCTGATACAGGAGATGTCATAAAATTCTCTCTGGCATCCTATTTTCTCTGAAGCCATTGCTTAGACTAGACCTCTTTCCATAAAATGCCTTGGAAATTTGAAGGCACTGTGAAATTATAATTTGGAAGGGGAGGGATTGAAGAGTAGGAAAGAGAATCACATTAGCTATATGAGAGATTTTTTTGGAATACTGAATGGTCGCTCTGGTTCTATGTCATGTGTGTATGTGTAGGTTCACTGGGGGAAATTTCACATTTGCTGCAGAATCCTAATGCCCTATAAACATATTCTTCCCCATGTAAGAAAAGAAATCTCAGCTGGCTTGGGAATGGTTAGTGAAATTTTCTTTCCAATGAATATGAATTTAACTCACTTAATTGAATTCCAGTACTTGATGGAATCATTTGTCTAAGATCAGGAACATTTGGGACATCGACCATCACTAGGGAACCTACTTTTGGTATTTTTGGGTGTTATGTAGTTCATTCTTCCCACCTCCAGCCTTCATTGGTGAGCACCTTAGATGAGCCTATTTCTTCCTGTTTCATGCCTCATGCATTTATTTCCATAGTGACATCTGTCACAGAATTTTGTCTGATTTTTGCCATATTTTTTGGAGACACTTAGGTGGAGGAGAGCCTTAAAGGTAACTTTTTGTTCAACTAAGGCATATATATATATATATACATACATATATACATACATATATACATACATATATACATACATACATACATACATACATACACATATATACATACATATATATATATATATATATATATATAGATATATATATAAAATCAACAATCACAGCAGGACTAAAAGAATGTGCTGTTATTGTCTGCCTCTGAAAGTGGCAGCAAAGAACATAGTAAGAAATAACAAAAATTCTGGGTCTCTCCTAATATTCACTTTTCCTCAGATTCTTGGTGTGACCCTACCCTCCCTCTTTCAACTCTTGGGCTCTTTTATTCAGTTTTTGATTCCATGTAGTCCTAAAGCTAAAAGGGACATATTTAGTATCATCTAGCCCAAATGTTTCATTTTATAGATGAGAAAACTAAGAACTCAAGAAGTTAAGTGACTTATTCAAAATCACAGAACAGTTAAACTGGGACTTATTTCTCTTTATAGAAAATTACATGTTTTCTACGTATTGCTCCCCCTTGCTTTCTAAGAAGCTTCATGTGGCTGATGTGATGTATCTTCACATAATATTAAGTAGAACTAATTTTATGCAAGCAAGAAAATGCTTTCGTTCCATAGCCACTTATTAGAAACCATTTATTTATCAAGAATTCTACTATCAGTGACTCTTGGAAAGGCACAAACAAAGGTGATTATGACATTGTTTCTGCCATTGAAGCTTCCAGTATTTCATATTACAGTAACATCTTGGAGTATTTATAATTTCCAGAAATTCAAGGAAGATATAAGATAAGGATGGGTAATTTGTATTCATTAAAATAATCCTTTATCTATAAATAAAATATAAAATTATTACAAATATATTCACAAATCCTTATTTCTAATCTTTTAACTATTTTGTGAATAGTGGTAAAGCGTAAAAGGTAAGCACTGAGGCCTCACTTCAGGTAAAAGATTAAAATGTTAACTTGGGTCTGGCAACCATGGTAGAGGAGGGAAGAGAGGGAACCTTTACCAGACTCAGTCAGAAAAAATAATCTATTGGTAAGCTTACTTGAATTCATGATGTTATTGTATTAAGTGGGTTTGTGTTATGTAATTAAGGTTAAAAGATCTCTGAAACTGGCTGTTGGGAAGGAACATGACTCTGTCAAGGAAGAAAGATCTTTAAAGAACTGCCAACATGATATGCCTATAGTGTCAATTTCAGATACCATCCCTTTGATGTTGAACAATTATGGTTCTGCTAGATAAAGGATCATTCGCTGTTTAAAAAAAATATGGATCGTGTGTTTTTCTGAGATTTATTGCACGCATTTATCAAAAAGCTTAACCATTCAGTGTAAGTGATAAGTTACAAAGATTTCTTTTTAATGCATTCTGCATAGTAACAAAGTATGGTAATTTTTTTTTAAGCTTTTACATTTTTTGCTCTTCTGAACTTGGCAAACATCAACCAAACTTCTCTGTGTACAAAGCACAGAAAGATTTCCTAATATGAAATTGTGAACTTATTACATATAGTTTTAAAACCTGTGTTTTATTTTTTAAATATATACTAAATTCAGCATGTTCTGAAAGCTGTGCCACTTGTCTATGTTACCCTCCAAAACTCTTTTTCTATGTGTTTTTTTAAAAAGTGCAATAATCTTCAAGACAATAACATAGTATTCCTTTATCTAGAACCCTAGAAAATGAAAGAAAAACATAAAATACATGCCTAGTTGATTAGATCTGGGTATTACTTGAGTATATGAAAACCCTTACGTAAGCATGAATACCTTCCCTGTAACTTCCACTAAGATCAAACAGAGAAAGTCTAATCACTTTATGGTACAAAAAACCCAAAGATATGGGGAAATGATTACTCTCTTGTCCCATTAGGTAGTTTTATGTAATCTTTCTAGTTTTATGTAAGCTTCCTCATTTTTGTCTCCACTTTTAACCTTATTTTCTGCTTGCATTCCTGCTCGATCCAGCCCTAGGCTACCATTGGGTTCCAGCCTTGCCCAGGTACAATGGACCAACCAAAGATACATACAGGTAGTATTTAGCTAAGATAGGATTGTTCTCATCCTAGAAATAAAATCTCTTACTAGTCATGTGATTGTGGGCAAGTTATAAAATCTGTTGGATCCTGATTTTTCTCATCTATGAAATGGTAACCCATTACCTATGTCATAGAACTGTTGTAAGAAAAGTGCTCTGTAAAGCATTACATGAATATGAACTACTAAAAGTAATTTTAATTAAGACTATAATAGGTTCATGTTTCCCATGTTCACTTGGAAGCAAATCACAGATACCAGTGTATGTGATAAAAGCAAGAGTATGAGAAGACCTATCAGGTAACATTAAGTGGGCCTTACTCTTCTTATTAACTTGTCCTGAGGGTTATCTCTTCCAGGACTGAGATTAGCTCCTGCTTGTGGAGCTCCATGTGTGTTCTGTCACCTCCTTGTTTAGCTGGTGCTTATCATCTGGATGTATCTCGTCTTCCCGTGCCCCCATCCTTACCCCATAAAGATATCCAGTTTAACAATAAGCATTCTTTAAAAAAAAATCATTTATGATGTACCAAATTAAGACAATGCATTTAGCACCACTGGCCAGTTTGCCTCTTCTTATTGAGTCATAAAAAGATTATTCTGAACAGGTCTTTGCTAAAAGGAAGGGAATCTAGAAGGTCTACAAAGCACCTTACTGGAACTGATTCCTCCTTTGCTTGTCCTCCTCCTCCAGGGGTTAATCCTCTACCCAACACCCTCACCACAGCAAAACCAGTGGTGGAAGTAAGCTTATCCTGTAGGTATTTCCTCCCCCTTCTGTAGCTTCCAGAATCTCTCCCAGGAAACTTTTCCTTCCCCTACTAGTTCCACCTGCAGTAAGACGTTTTTACTCTTTACTTAGAAATGGCTACTTATGTCTCTATCTTCTGGGAAAACCTCTTTGTAGCCCAGAGCAGAGGCAATTAGATAGGAAAGGATGATTTCAGGCCATGCCACAGATTTTTATCAGGTTTGGTGGCCTCATGATGACTTCAGGATAGGGAACTCCAGAACTTTATTCTCCCCCCTTTATTTAAAGGTCTTTATGAATACCACATTGGCCTAGGTGTGGAACAAATGCCCTAGGTTGGCTTCAAAAGAAAAAGAAGGATTCTTAATTATATCAAAAGTATGATAAAGAGAAAAAGATTCTGGATCAGTATACAGAAGAATTTCCCAACAAGTAGAGTTACCAGAAAATGAAAATGAAATGAGTTGCCTCATGAGGTAATGAGTCTCCTCATTACTGGGGATATTTAAGCAGAAACCCACTCATCAGCAATGTTGTAGAGGGAATTTATCCCTTGCAGGGATTTAGACTAGATGGCATCTAAAAGCTATTCCATCTTTATGATTCTGTATGATACTGAGTCAGACGTGGATGCCAAGATACTTAGGTCACAACCCATATTCTTTTTTTGATACTGATACCAAGAAACCTTATATGGAAAAGCTTAACTATCCTTCTTGACATCTCCCTCAAAGTTTAGCGTGGTACTCTCAAAAACCTTCTTAAACCCTGACCCATGCATGGCCCATTATCAATCTGTTGCCTTTCGCTTTATCTAAACCATTATTATCCTCCTTGATAGCAGGCACTATCTCTAAATAATCTTTGTGCCTCTTCCAATGACTAGTTGATGGAATCTATTAAAAACTTTAACTTGGTGCTTGCTTTGGCAGCACATGTATAAAAATTGGAATGATAGATGGAAGTTTTAGCTTGGCTTCAAGCAAGGATGACACACAAATGTTCCAAATTTTTAATAAAAACATCTACCAACCCATCAAGGCACTTTCAGGACTTACATAAATATGACTATGAAACATTTTTATGGAAATAAATGAAAATTTAAATAATTGGAAAATTAGTCATTGTAAATGGTTAAGTCATGCCAATGTAATGAAAATTATAATGTTACATGAATTAATTTGCAGATTTAGTGGAATGCTGATTAAATTGCCAAGGTACTGCTTGATAGAAGGGAATAAAAATTATAACAAAGTTCATTTGAGGGGAAAAAAAGATCAAGTGAAAATAACATTTTTAAAAATAGGAAAGAGATGGGCCTTATATTACCAAATCTCAAAGTATATTCTAAAGCATTAATCATTAAAACTATTAGAAAGTGCTTTTAAAAACTCAGAAGAAATGAACCAGTGGGATAAGTAAAACACTGTAATGTTAACGGAATATGAAGATCTTCCCCATTCGTTAATAGACCTATGTGACCAAAGGTGTCCCATTTTCCCTTGGAACAGGAGCCGTATTCCCAGGTCCAAAAGTACACAGGTATTTCAATCACAGCTGTGTCACATCCTGAGTCACACAGAGACCATTGTGGGAGGAACTTGCCTAAGGAGGAGCTTGCTTAGGGGGAGGCTTGCTTGTGGAAGGGCTTTCACACCTTTTGATGCTGAGCTAAGGGTTGTGATGCCCTCTGGCTCTGAGCCTGTTAGTTGAAAACTATATATACTGAGAGGTTGGTGTTTTACTTTGGGGGCTCACTCATGAGAAGCAGACCACTCTGGGTGCGATAAGGTTCTTGTTACTACAAACACACAAGACCCAGAAGCAGTAATCATACAATAATGAAAATAAATGATAATAAAATAAAACAAAGGAAATTACTTTACTACAATAATAAAAGTACTTGGCATTTATATAGAACAGAGCACTTTCCATGTCGTTTGATCATCACAACAATCTTGTGAAGTAGGTACTGTGTTTATCTTAATTTTATAGATGTGGAAACTAAGGCAGAGACACGTCAAGAGACAAAGCTATGCAGCTAATACATGTTTGAGAGAGAACCCCTGTATTATTGACCTAGAGCAACATGAGACTTTCTTGTAAACTCTGTTTTGTTTGCTCATTTTACCTTGGACAAATAAACAAGATATGTAGTTAATTCTTTCAGTCTCTTTTCTTGTCCTTTCTTTTAATATGTTTTATTATTGAATTTGTCTTTACATCAAAGTCATTTCTAGAAAGAGAAAATAAAAGCCCTCTCCTTGCTGCAAATGGAACTTACCCTTATGACCAAGGGTAACAAATAAGCGAAAACATCTAGTGATCATATCAGATAATTTATAAAACATTTTGCTTCTTCCATGAGTAGAGAGCATGTTAAATTGTCTGCTCTCTGGGGTCTTCATTGTTTTTTTTCCAGTTACTCAGAGTTTGACTTCCTTTTAGTTATCTTTTTATCTCCATAATTGTGTATATTGTTCTTGGGGTCTTATTTCACTCTTAATACAAAGATTCCCACATTTTTCTGAATTTCTCTTATTTCTCATTTGTTTTGTGTTTTTTGCACTGTGCAATAGTATACTATTACTACATTCAAATACCATAGTTTTTTCTTAGGCTTTCACAGACTTCCTCTTTGTTGCAAATTCTTTACTACCAAAAAGTAGTATGTTGGACCTTTGTTTCAGTCTTCAATTTCCTTTATGTAAAAACCCAGTCATACAATTTCTGGATCAAAGATCTTGCACTTTTTTTGTTTTGGTCTAGGCTATCAGATTTAAGTTACTTACCCAGGGTCATATACCTATCAAGTGTCAAGTGTCTGGCCTTGCACTTTTCTTGCACAATTCAAATGCATATACAGAATGGTTGAACCACTTCATAGCTCACACTTCTCACAGGTCTTCAAACCTTAACTATACCCATGTTTTGTGTTATATGAAGTAAAACCTCAGGATTATTTTAATTTTCATTTCTCTTACCATGAATTTAGGCATATTATCATACGGTCATTTATATTTTTCAGTGCTTGAAACTGTTAATATCCGGTAAAGCAGAGAATAGAACAATGGCCTGGAATCAGACAGAGTTGAAATCTGGCTTCAGATTCTTATTAGCTGTGTGACCCTGGCAATTTACTTAACCTTGGTTTGCCTCAGTTTCCTCAACTGTAACATGGGAATAATAATAGCACCTACCTCCCAGGGTTGTCGTGAGGATAAGATGAGATATTTACAAAGTGCTTTTCACACTTCCTAGCACGCTGTAGATTCTAGATAACTACTTATTCTGTTCCCCATTTACCTATTAACAACTAGATGGTATAACGGATAGAAAACTAAACTTGAAATGAGGAAGACTTGAGTTTAAATCCTGACAAGCATTTACTGGGCAAATCACTTCACTCATACTGAGTTTCCTCGTTTGTAATTGGGGATGATTGTAATACCCAACTCATAGGGCTGTTATGAGTGAAGAACACAAATGAGATAATATATGTAAAGTACTTTGCAAAGCACTATAAAATGTTTATTATTATTATCTATTAGTGAATAGCTCTT
>JAQQSU010005297.1:0-13835 GCA_028627135.1 Pseudochirops cupreus | reverse complement strand
TCCTAAACTATGGTTTTACAAAGAGAAGAGAAGGTGTTTTGGTCACTGCATCTGTGAGGAAGGTTTCTTTAAGGGAACTGTTGTTATTGAACACATATCCAGCAGAAAAGTAAGTTGGAACATGTACTGAGCACAGCAAACTTTCAGGGAATAATACAACTTGCTTCTAGTTAGATTTGTTATTCTCTGTCTTCTCTAATACTTTCTCTGGTGGTTCTGACCACCACTTATGGTTATGTAAACATTCCTGTCTCCTGGATCCATGTTAACTCCACCTAGCTAGATACCTTTACTCTTGCTCCTGCTATTTGAAGTTATATGACAATTCTCTTCTCTGAGAACCACCTACTTAAAACCCTTAATTTTGTATATTGCTTCTCTCTTCTTTTGTTACTATCATCACTCCCTTCTATGCAAACAGCTTTCTTTTGTCTGATTAGGTTAACCTTGAAAAGAAAGAGAATGTTAAGTAAATAAATCGCATGTATAGGACAGTATCATTGTCTCTATCAGTCATGCACCTGAGTAGAAAAGAATTATATTGTTGAATGGAGTAGTGATGAGGAATTCTGCCTGAGACTTTTGTTAATTTTTTTTTTGCAAGAGTGCTCTGAAAACTACTTAGAACTATAATAAAGATGCTTCTTTATGGGTTCTTCTTATTCATGGTCTCATAAAGGTGGGTACCCTCTACAATGACACATAGTTTAATTCATCCTATACTCTTCTCTGTGTCCCCATATATATTTTTTCCACACAGAGTCCATACAATAGTCTGATACCTTCCTCTACTTCACTTGATCTTGCATGGTTTCTGACAGGACCACACAAGCTGTCTATTGGTTATGGTTTGCTTTGACTCTTTGATCAATGCATCTTTTTTTTTTTCTGTTTGTACATTTCTGTGATGATATTCTTTGCACCACTTCTTCCTAATCCTCATTTGCAATGTGTTGAAACCTGTTCATGCCCATCATTAGACTCTCCAAAATGCAATTTCCTTTATTACAATACGAAGTACTTTTTTTTGCTACAATGTTCCCATGTTTATGCAGATTTAATTTCATAGATAGTGGTCCTTATGTTAAATTTCTTCGAGTTATCTTTTCTAATGTGTCTGCAAAATTATCTTTGCTGGCCTAATATGTAGTTTCTTTCATGTACTTCAATAATTGGCAAATGATTTTACATTTTAATGTCATCATCTATTTTATAAGCAGGTAAGTAGTTACACTTTTGAGAGACAGGAATTTTATTTAAGTAAGTATGTTAAGGAAAGAAAAAACTTCAGTGTTCTTAGAACAGTGACTATTGTAGATAGCCTCTAGGTTTTTGAGCAGTTGAATTCAAAACCTAAAATAACCTTCTGTATGGTAATTTAAATAAACAATACAAATTTATTCACATAACTAATTTGATCTTTTTAAAAATAGAATTGATTGCATAAATCATTTGTCTTGAATTTTAGACATTTTTAACTTGAAATATATTTCAAGTAGAAAACTATTTCAAGTGACATATGTTGAAGGGAATTGGGAGTGAGTAAAAAGGGAAGGTTACTTACCTTGAGACCAAGAAGGAAGCATCATGGAATCGTGGAAAGCCAGAAGGCATTTAAAATGCCATCTAGTTCTATGAACAGCAAAAGAATTGTTCTTGTTGCTTGATGGATATATGCTATATTCACCTCTTACCTGAGACAATCACCATACGTATGTGTGCTTTGGATGCAAGAGTGTTTTCTTCCTTGTGGTAAGAAATTGAGAAGCACCTCGGTGTTTTAGGAAGAGTTCATGTCTTTAGATAACCCAAGCCAATGCTTTCTGCATTACATTTCACTGCCTCTTCATGGAAATACCCCTATATCAAAATAATGTAGGCATGCCTCTATAGAGAATTATACAAAAAGTGCATATTAAGTAATTGAAGGCCTGTTTGTATTAGACATATAAGAACAAATAATACAAGTAGGAAACTGAAAAGAAATCTATTCTAAGGAGGTAATAGAGATTGAAACCAAAGCTCAAGGTTTAGCAAATGGAGCAATATAACACAGAATAGAGAATTTGAAAGAAACAATTCCGTATCTCTATAGCTGTATAGTGAATGTGAACCTCAGGCAATGGAGGTAACTAAGATGATACAGTGGGTAGAGCACTGGACTTTGAGGAAGGAAGACTTGAGTTCAAATCCAGCCTTAGGCTTTTATTAGCTTACTAGATCTTGAGCAAATTACTTAAACTCTGTCTGCTTCAGTTCTCTCATCTATAAAATATGGATAATAATAGCACCTACCTTCCAAGGTTGTTGTGAGGAGAAAATGAGATAAAATTTTTGTGAAGCACATTACAAACATTAAAGCACTATGAAAATGCTAGCTATTATTATATCACTATTATTGCCTAAAAGAAACTGCAGAGACTTATGCTGAATAAAACATTAAGGAAAAGGAATCATGTTTCTGGTTTAGGATTACTAAACACATAGTGGTTTTTAGTAGCTTCTTGTACATGAAAAAGCTTGCTAAATTGAACTTGGCTAAGTGGATGGCATATCGTTTTCCTTAAGTGTGTGTTCAAGATACAATGGATCACAGACCTCCCACTTCTGCTGATTTACTTTAGAATGGATAATATACCAGAAGAAACTTGAATTGTCTGGTAATTTTGACATTGTAGGCTAATAAACCCTAACATCTCTCCTTTGCTTCTAGTATAAAATATGAACTCAGCTATTTAGCATTTAAAGTGCTTAACAAACTGACTGCTATCTACCTTTCTGGTCTCATTATAAATTACTCCTTTTCTCTCACCCCTTCAAAATGCCTGTCTTGCTATTCCACACATGACACACATTCTTCATTCTCTACATTTACACCGACACTCTATCATGCCTCTACCTCATAGTATCCCTTCTTTCCTTCAATATTCAACTCCATCACTCTCTTGTATATGAAGTATTTTCTGACATTTATCCCCAACTTCTAGGGTCTGCCCTCCCTAAACTACCTTGTTTTATGTGTAATTCTACATATGCTATATATGTGCAGGCTATCTCTCCCAATAGAATATAAGCTCCTTGAGGGCAAGGACTGCTTTAATTTTTGTATTTGTATCCTTGGTGCTAGCATAGTGCCTGGCACACAGAAGGTGCTTAATAAATGTTTCTTGGTTAAATAAGGTAGGAAACAGGTTGACACAGATTGTGTTCTAGTCTAGGAATATGACCTAGGAAGAGAAAGACAGATGTGCTAAATTAATCTGAGACTACACAAGTAGTGCTAAGGAATAATATTTCCTCTTCTGGAACATTGCATATAATAGCAGAAAAGAAAACCTCTTAGAAATAGAAAGAGTGGAAGAGACTTTTGAGTTGCATGTTTGAGTTCTGTAAGACATGATCTAACTTCATTGATTTTTTTAGTTCCTTAATATTCATTGGTAATTTAAATAAGATAGCAGAATTTAAAAAACACTTATGGTTGATTATTACCAATGCAGATGTTTGGCTGAATATCCTATTTCCTGGTGATAACTAGTCATCTGCCAACTGATTAAGTGGGCTATTGGCTTTTATTACTGCCAGATCTTCAGAGCAGCTCATCACAGAACAGCTAGAAATGATCTCTTCCTCATTTTGTTTCATCACACTTTATATTCCTCACATTAATTCTTAATTCATTAAGTGCCTGCTTTTTTCATATACTATTGCTATGCACTTCAGGAAATACATAGTCCCTACCCTCATGTACCTTGTTAAATTAATATTTTGCAAATATGCAAAAACAAATAAAAATTCACAGTTGAAGCATATAATATCTCAATATTTTAAGAATCTCTAGTTTTTTAGATGATTAAGGCAGCTAGGTGTCATAGTTGGTAGAGAACTGGACCTGCAGTCAGGAAGAATTAAGTCCAAATCCTGCCTTAGACATAAACTGTCTTACCTTAAGCAAGTCACTTTATCTCCTTTCCCCTCGATTTCTTTATCTATAAAACAAGGATAATGATAGAACATATCACCCAGACTTCTTGTGAGGGAGAAAATTAGATAATATTTGAAAAACATTTTGCAAACCTTGAACTAGTGTATAAATTGTGCTGTTGTTATTTCTTTTTCAACTATAGATCTCAGCCCCTCCAGAATCAAGTAAATGTTGTTGAGACAAAGTATAGCCATAATCAGAGGCAATAAATTGGTCACCCTGAAGCAAACTTAGTGATATTTCTCTCTGAACTTAGCTAGGCTGGTCTTCAGACTATAGATTTAGAGTTCACATTGAGGGTGATAACTAGTTAATAGAATATATTGAAATGACTCAGTTGATATTATCTTCTAGTCATGCACGTTCATTATTTCAGTCATCTTTGACTCTTCAATCTTCACTTCACAAAACAATCAACTGCCAAATCCTGTTGATTCTACCTTCATCACATCTCTCACTTTTTCTCTCTTCTAAACCCTTTTCAATCTTTCTGGTTCAGACCATTTCATTTCTTTCCCTTTTTATTTCAACACCCTTGACATGGCCATCCTGACTCCAGTCTCTCTTCTCCCAACCATCCTTTATTCAGAAAGAAAATCTTTGTAACACACTTTTCTTTTTTATGCTTCTACTAAAAAACTTTCAGTGGTTCCCTATGGCTTATCAGATAAAATAAAATCTATTCTTGGCATTCAAGAACATTCATGACCTTTCCCCAACCTTCCTTTTCAGTCTAATCCCCTATTCCTAGCTACGTACACTATATTGCAGTCAATCTGGGTTAATCAGCATATTCCATTCTTGTCCTGTCCTTTCTCATCCCTGGGAACCCTTATTTATTCTTCCTCCAAAATCTACTCTTCTCCTCATTTCCATGTCTTGAAGTCCCTCCTTTCCTTTCTTGTCCATGAAGACTTTTTTGAACCTTCCAAGATGAAAGGGATCTCCCCTATCCAAAATTGTCTCCTTAGTAATCACCTCTCCCTTGAATGTTATCTTACTCTTCCTTAAATGTATTTAATTCTCCCTTGTATTATAGAATTGTTGTGTTTTTTTTTAAATAAATGTGTTCTCTTTATGACTATGAGGACATTATGACTCTTTATAGCAGTAGCTAAGTAGGTGGAAAGAGAGACGAGAGGGGAGGGAATCAAGGGTTATGCATAGGTAGAATCAGCATGGGTTGGCAACTTATCATGTAGGAGAAAAGAAAGTGAGGAAAGAGTTAAAGAGAAAATAGGAGTTTTGAAAATGGTTGAGTAGTAGTACCTTAACACATAGTACCCTGGGTCTGCCAAAAAACGACTCTAGGTTCTAGGTTTGTTACTGATGGAAATTTTCTCCCATGTACAGTTCACAAGGCAAACAATCCACAGCAAAGGCATTTCCAGCATAGTAATGAAAATAATAATAGAACTCCTACCACCTATAAACTGAATTTCACTCTCCTACAAATATATAAACCCTCCAGTTCTTAGAACTTCTAATTTCCTCTAAAACTCAGTTTAAGAGCCACCTTCTACATGAAGCCTTCTTCTCCCTATAGTTCAAGAACTTGCCCATCCTCATATTACTTTATATTTGTTTTCTGTGTATATACACACACATACACATATACATACACATTTATGTGTATATACCTGAACATACATATATGCGTGTATGTGTATATTTGGGTATATATTCATATTTGTAGCTCTACATGTATATATGTACACATATAATGTATATTTTATCTATACATGCACTCTCCCTCAATTGAACATAACCTACTTTAATTCAGGTACTATTTATTTATTTCTTTCCTCCTTCCCCCACAGAGTCTAAGCAGTATCTTACACCTAATAAATGTTTGTTGTTTGAGAAAAGTGGATATTCATAGGAAGCATCTAAGGGAAATATAGTCTTTATAAAGAGATACATACTCAGGGACATGTATGTTCAGGGAATATGTGTGTATGATCAACTCATTCTTCACATATTATATACTTTCCTGTTATCTTCAGGCAAAGCCATCACACAGTTGAATCTGCTCCGTGCCAGGACTTGTTCTTTATTGCTTCAATTTAGGCATTGCTTCTCTGTTTCAACTGGTCTTAAGTTAGCCAGTAAGCTTTGGGGTTACCCAATAGACATCTACCAACAAAGGAAAATCCTAGTAGTAAGTTTCTCCTCAATAGGGGAAGAATGTAGTTCTTTTTCTTTAGTTTTTCACTTGTCCTCTTCTCCTATCCTTGATTACACTTTTAGAAACTCCAGCCTTGTATTACTTCCACCATCTTCTTCTTTTGTGCTTATTCATGTGCTATTAAATGGAGCTGTAGAAAATTTAAAAACAAAAACAAATGAGCTAAATGAATGGGTCCATAACATTTATGCTATATAAATTTACTTGTACCCTCACTGCTTTTAATAAGGCAAGCATTCTATTCCTTCCTAATTGATTAGTTAGCCTACCCTCCTGGGTTCTGTTCACTTTTTCTACTGTCTCACTTGGGGATATCATCAGCTCCCAACAGGTTCAACTGTGTCAATTCAGATGACTTCTGTATCTGTATATCCATCATTGGTCTCTTTCCTGAGATCTAGTCCCATATCACTAATTATCATTTTGACCTTTTGAAGGTATCTCAGTAGGTATCTGTAGGTATCTCAGATTCAATATGTATAAAGCAGAACTCAATTATTTCTACTTTCAAACCCTTCACTCTTTCAAAAATTTATATTGTTGTTTCAGGGTACCACTATCTTCTCAGTCACCGAGGCTTCCAACTCCAGTGTCATCTTAGACTCTTTACTCTCACCACACATATTTACTCTTGCCAAATCTTGTTATTTTGACATTCATAATACCTCATGTATCTACTTCTCTCCACTTACCCAGCTACTACTCTAATATTAACCTTCATCATCTCTTGGCTGGACTACTTCATTAGTTTTCGAATTGGTCTTCCTGATGTATTCCACCTCTCAAATTCATGCTCTACTCATTTGTAGAAGTTATTTTCCTTAAGTGTACACCTGCCCTATCACCTGTATTCCCATCCTACAGTGGTTCCAAGATCAAATTCAAAGTGCTCTCTGTTGGGTATTTAAAGATCTTTATGACCTGTTCCGTTCATATGTTTCTAGTGTTTTTAGAATTTACTCCTTTCTACTTAGTCTGCTATTTAGCCACACTGGCTTGGTTGATGTTTCTTGCACATAACTTCCCATCTCTTGCTGTCCTCCATCCTTTGCAGTGACTGTCTATCATGCCTGGAAAGTTCTGCTTCCTCATTTTCACCCCTTAGTTTTCCTGCCTTCAAGTTTCAGCTAAAATCTGACTTTCTGTAGGAGGCATTTCTGGGTCTCCAAAAATAACCAATTTATGTTCATGTTCATCTTTCCCAAAAGAGTATGAGCTCCCTAATGAGAGGCAGTACTTGCCTTCCTTTGTGTCCTTGGCATGTAGCATTGTGCCTGGCATATATTAAGCTCTAAATGTTTGTTGACTGATTGACTACTGGGACTAAACCATAGTCTTCCACTAAGTTGTAATCATCATGGCCACTTGCTATTTTGTCCCCCATACATTGGGGTCACTATAGCAAGTAAGTCTCTTCTGGGTAGGATGGGGTTATGAATCTTTGAGCTAGTTCTTTCACTTAATGGCTAGGAATCACTTTATCTCTATAAAACTTCTGCAGAAGACAGCAGATATTTTAGCTAAATTAATATTTGCTCTTTGAATATATCTCACCATGCGAGAAACTAATTTGGTTCTTGTCCTATCAATTTCTTTGGGACCATGAGTAAGTTATTTAAACTTTTGTGACCTCACTTTCCCTATAAAATGAGAGGATTGGACTATATTAATTCTAAAATACCTTCCTGCTCTAGATCTATGTATAATCCTATGATTCTACTGTTCCCTTTGATTCCATCTGTTCAACTACATTGTGGCCAGAACTCATTTTAGTTCTCAGTTTTTATCATATCCTTCACCTTGTAGCAAATCTTTCTGTACTACTACTTCCTCAAAAGGAAGAGGACCTGAGTGAAACTGAGGAAACTAATTTTACTTAATCCCTGCCCCACTCTAGCTCTGTCCCTATAGATGTTACTTAATTCTGTGCCAATAACAAAGACCAAGCTGGTTGGAGAAGATTGAACAGGCTGATGACTTTGACATGGTTCACTGCCCAATCCTTTCCTCTCATCAATAAATCATAAACATTGTCTCTCTACAGACAAAAATAGGAAACTAAGGAAAAATTTGTTTTGGATTCATTGAGTTGTACTTCTTGCTTCCAAAGCAGAAGGGATAGGAGAAGGAAACAGGCTTGAGTTGGACAATAAAGACAAGAAATTATGAAGGTGATCTGGAGTGTTTTATAATTAGAAGAATGTACGATTGAATTTGTGGATGATAAATCTGGTAGGATTTGGGGGAACATTGAATGGTGACTAGAGTTTAAGGAAGGGAAAAAACTGGAAATAAAGAAGAACCCAAACTGAAGGAGGGAGGATTCCTTTAGTATAGCAGTTTATTTATATTTTTAGCAAAGAACTTGATAAAGATTCTCAAGACATTCTTATGGAAAGGAATTTTGGAGAAAGACCTGAGGAGGAAGGAAAAAGATGAGATAAAAGAGAAGAATTTAATCTGAAAGAAGACAGGTAAGTTGTGCAGTGCACAGAATGTTAGACCTGGAGTCAGAAAGATCTGAGTTCAAATTTTACTTCCTAGCTATGTGACCCTGGGAAAATCACTTACTGTTTCAGTTTCTTCATTAGTAAAATGGGGCTAATAATAGAATGTACTTCATGAGTTGTTTTGGAGGGTCTACTGAAATACTGTCAAAGATGCTTAATACAGTACTTGGCACTTTATTCTACCCCCAACCACCACTATGCCACCTCTTCCTTGAGAGTTTCCTTGATACTACCTGGTGTAAATGTCTCCTCCTGATTTTATCATGTATTTCATTTTATATACTTCTATGTAGATTTGTGCCTCAGATAAAATTTAAACTCCCTGATAACAGGGACTATTTAATTTTTTTTTTTTATCCATGGCACCTAACATAGGATTGGAAACACAATAGGTACTTAATAAAGACTTTTTAATTGATCAATTGAATACAGGAAGGAGGTAACAAATAAGATAATTAAACCAATTGCTAAGGTGAAGTGAGAAGGAAGTGAGAGAAGGGAGAAGACACAGGGTATGGTTGTTAAAGTATTAAGAGGTTAAAAATAGTCACTAAAGAGACTAAAAAGGATGTTAATCCTGCTGGTTGCTTTCTCTGAATGGCCATTGCCTCACTCAAAGTGAGAACTAGAAAAGATCTTATCTTAAAAAGACCAAGGCCTCCCATTGTATCCTGGGCCATCTCCAGTAGTCCTGATCAGTATCAGACTGTGGACCCAGATGACTGTGAAGGAAAAAATGAGGCTGGTGACTCTGTGCCTACCTCAATCAAATCAAATTCAATTGCAAGTCATGTCATCATCAACCTGATGTCATGGTCCTCTTCGATAACAAAGGACAAACAACAAAGAGGTGAGGTGACTGACAATTTTGGAGGTGGAATATCTCACAAGCAATTTGTAACAGTAATTCTGCCACAGAGATGTTAGTACAGACTGAAATTCTCCCTGACAGTAACTTGAAGAACCAACGGAATTTTACAATGGCCTCCATGAAATATGCAATGTTTTTATTTCTGTTTCCATTAAGAGGAGTAATAAGCTATCTTCTTCCTCTTTTGCTTCCTAGTATATTCCTTTCTTCCTCCCTTTTGTTTGCTAAAAATGAATCAATAACACCATCAAGAAAAATAAACAAACCCAAAACAACATTTTAAGGCCCTGTGTCTTTCTTAATATTGTGGAATATTTTTCTCTTCTTTTATTAGACTATAAGTACTTCATCATGAAACCTCTTCCAGTTGCTTAATTGTGTTGGCATTTGTAGGTTTCTTTTATCTCCATTGTTGGCATTTCCAATATTCTATCCAGTTTTTGTTTGTTTAACGGGATTCTTCAAAGTTCTTCATACTTTTATTAACTACATTTTTATCTATAATTTTTTTATAGCACCCAAATTTCCTTTTATTTTCCTCCCTTTCCTTTTTTCAGAAAGCCATCTCTTATATTTTTAAGTTTTTCTTTCATTTAATAGGTACTTCCTACTACTCTTTCCTATTAATTGGCAAATAAGAAAATCAACCCCAATACATCTATGTATAATCCTTCCAAACAAATTCCCAGACTGGCCATGGAAACACATTTATGACTCTTTCTGCATTTTAAATTCATCTTCTCTCTGGCAAGAGATGAGTAGCATATTTCATCTTCATTCTTTTGAACTTGTGGTTTTTCACTGCATTGATCAGGGTTCTAAAGTCTTTCAAAGATGTTTTTCTCTATAATGTTTTAAATAAATTGTTCTAGATCTGCATACTTTGCTCTGTGTTGGTTTATAGAATCTTTCCCAATTTCCTCTGCAACTATCCATTTCATCATTTCTTATGGTATAGTAATAACCCATTATATTCACATGTCAAAATTTGATTGTCATTGTTGCTGTTCGATCATATCTGACTCTTTGTGACCCCATGGACCATAGCATGACAATATTGTTCATGGATTTTTTTTTTTGCAAAGATAATGGAATGTTTTGCTATTTCCTTCTCCAGTGGATTAAGGCAAACAGAATTTGAATGAGTTGCCCAGGGTCACACAGCTAGGGAGTATCCAAGACTGAATTTCAACTCAGGTCTTCCTGACTCCAGGCCCAACACTCTATTCACTGACCCATTTGATTAGCCATTCTCAAATGGGGGGCACAGCCTTGGTTTCTCATTTCTGTCTACTATGAAAGAAGCTGGTACAAATGTTTTTGTATGTATAGGTTCTTTTCATCTTTCTTTCATTTGTTTCAGGTATAGGCCTAATTCAAAGGGTATACTTTGTATTTTCACTGTTATTTCTGTGTGGTAGCTCCCTTAATGTTACTCTTGCCAGTACATGTCTTGGTCTTCCAAGGAGTTTGTGTGTGTATGTATATATGTATACTGGGTATCTATAAGTATATATACTTATATACATGCACACATATGTATACATGCACACACACATATATTTTAAAGACCAAAAGGGAAGGAAGGAGATCAGCTTCAGGCTCAGGACCATGGGCCATTGATACCAATGGCAAAATACCCTTAACTCCATATTTTCCTTCCACAAACCCCTCTTCCTTCCATGTCCTCTGCGTGGGTTCTCCTCTATATGTACAGTTTAAATACACTTGGGGGCATAGTTCCAAATTTCTTTTCAGAGTAGTTAGGATAATTTTTAGCTCCACCAACAGTGCATTGGTTTACCTCCCCCCTCCCCCATGGACCATTAATTTGTTATTTTCCTCTTTTCTCATTTTTACCAATCTTACAATTATGAAGTAGAATCTCAGAGTTGCTTTACTTACTCTAATTATCAGTGATTTAAAGCATTTATTTCTATGTACTTGTTGATAGCTTGGATTTATTTCTTTCAAAACTTCTATTCATATAATTTGGCCTTTTAATTTTCAGGGGATAAATTTATAAATTTGAAACAATTCCTTATTTATCTTAGATTTAAACCTTTATCAGAGAAAATTACAGAAAGAATTTTCTTCAGCTGCCTCTAATTTTAAGTTTTCTTCATTTGAAATCTTTTAAATTATTTATAACCAAAATTATCCATCTTATCTTTTATAATATTCTCTGTACCGTTTTATTATTTCCTACCCTATTCATAAATCTAAAATATAATTTCTTTCTTTTCCCCTTAATTTCCTTATGATATGACCTTTTATATAGAGATTATGTATTCATTTGGGGCCTATTTTGGTACATACTGTAAGGTCTTGGTCTAAACATAATTTCTTCCAGATTGCTATCCAGTTGTCTCAATAGATTTCATCAAATAGTGAGTCTTTTTTCCAAGTAACTAGAATCTTTGAAATAACAACTGCTCCACTGTGGCTGCTAGTGCTCTTGTTCTCTCTGCCCCTATAAATGCATCTTAGATCCCTACTTTCTTGTAGTTGCAAGCAATATTTCTCCTTTCTGCTCTAGACCAGAGACAAGGCCCCTGCTCTCCAGTGAATGAACCAATAACATTCTTCTCTGCCCTGGATCTGTAACCAGGGCTTCTGCTCTCCCAGGCAGCCACAAGTACCAATGTGCTAGTGCTACTCTTCTCCCTGGGACAGCAACCTGGTGCTATGTATGGCAATGCAACAGGGTCTTGTGCTCAGTGCCAGCAAAAGATCCCCTGTAATCTCCTTCTGACCATTTGTCTGACCCTCTAATATCTGTGCTGAGAGCTCCCAAAGATGCTACATTGCTGATGCAGCAGTACCCCAAGGTGTGGATTGTAATGTCAATATTGTGCTTTCAGAGCCAGCTACCACACTAGTGAGGCCTTTCCTAGTGACCTCATTGTTTCATCTTTAGGATTTGTTGTTTCAATGCTACAGAATTCAATTTGAAGCATTTTTAAAGTTGTTTGAAGAAGAATTTGGGACAGTTCAAATGAGTTCCTGTTGATCTGCCATCTTGGCTTTCCCCTCTTCCCTATATTCTATTAAAAGTTTTTTTTCTTCCTTATGGAATTAAGTTAACATTTGTTGGCTAAGTTTTATCATGTTCTACTTTAAATTACATATTATCTAAATCATTCTTTTCTTTTGTATTGGAAAAACATATTCCTACATAATCTTGAATGATTTCTTGGAACCTAATCTCTTTTTTTTAAGATTAGTTTTTACTTTTCAACATTTACTTTCACAAGATTTTGAATTCCAAATTTTCTCCCCAACTCTCTTCTCTCCTCGTCCCAAGATGAAATGCATTCTGACTACCTCTTACCCCAGTCTGCCCTCCCTTCTATCACCTCCCCTGCCCCCCGCTTTCTTTTGTCTCCTTCCCTTCTATTTTCCTGTAGGGCAAGAGAGATTTCTAAAACTCATTGCCTGTACATCTTATTTCCCACTTAAAAGCAAAAACAATTTTTAACATTCATTTTTAAAACTTTGACTTCCAAATTCTCTCTCTTTTCCCCCTTCCCACCCACCCTCATTGAGAAGGCAAGAAATTCAATATAGGTTATATATGTGTAAGCATGCAAAACACTTCCATAATAGTAATGTTGTGAAAGACTAACTATATTTCCCTCCATCCTATCCCACTCGCCATTTATTCTATTTTGTCCTTTGACCCAGTCCCTCCTCAAAAGTGTTTGCTCCTGATTATCCCCTTCCCCAGTCTGTCATTTCTTTTGTCATTCCCCCTTATTTTTTTCCCTCCCCTACATTCCTGTAGGGTAAGATAGATTTCCGTACCCAATTAAGTGTGTATGTTATTCCCTCCTTAAGCCAAATCTGATGAGAGTAAGGTTCACTCATCCCCTCTTACCTCCCCCCTCTTCATCTCTAATGTAAAAGCTTTTTCTTGCCTCTTATTTATCCCATTCTACCTCTCCCTTTCTCTTTCTCCCACTACATTCCTCTCTCACCCCTTAATTGTATATAGCATATTTTTAATATATCATCCCTTCATATTCGACTTGCCCTGTGCCCTGTGTTTGTGTGTGAGTGTGTGTATTCTTTCTAACTACCCTAATAATGATAAAAGTCTCATGAGTTACAAATATCATCTTTTCATGTAGGAATGTAAACAGTTCATCTTTATTAAGTCCCTTAAGATTTCTCTTTCCTGGTTACCTTTCCATGCTTCTCTTGATTTCTATATTTTAAAGTCATATTTTCTATTCAGCTGTGGTCTTTTCATCAAGAACGCTTGAAAGTCTTCTATTT
>JAQQSU010005296.1:0-13835 GCA_028627135.1 Pseudochirops cupreus | reverse complement strand
TGTACTTTGAGTTTAGCACGATACTTGGCACAGAGTTAGTACTTCTGCTGTTCAGTTGTTTCAGTCATGTCCAGTTTTTCATGATCCCATTTGGGGTTTTCATGGCAAAGATACTGAAGTAGTTTGCCATTTCCTTCTCCAGATCATTTTTTTTAAAGATGAGGAACTGAGGTAAGCAGGGTTAAGTGACTTGGGCAGGGCCATACAATTAATAAGTGTCTGAGGCCAGATCTGAGATCATGAAGGTGAGTCTTCATGGTTTCAGGCCTGGCACTCTACCCATTGTGTGTCACCCAACTAGTACTTTAAAAAGGTTTATTAATCAATATTACTACTTCAAACAATACAATAGAAAACACCAGCCTTCTGGCTGGTCTCAAGCAATGGGAACAATGCAGGACGATACTGATGAAAGTGGCCCCTTTTTATGATGATTGCCAACGACTCTAGCAGATGAATTCAGTGCCCCTTGTTTCAAGCGCTAAGTAGAATGTCAGAATTTCAGTCAAGGCTTCACCAGCCATGGGGCTCAAACGATCAACCAATAAACATTTGTCAATTGCTTACCATATGCCAGGGGCTGTGCTAGGGGCTCAAGTCACTGAAATAATCTGAGCCTCAGTTTCTCTGTCTGTAAGATGAGGCTAATAACAAACCACCTACTTCACAAAGTGTAAAAAAATGCTCTGTAAATTATAAAATGTTATATAATGATAATAACTAGTAGTTGTTTGCAAACCACTCTTACCCATATCCCCTCATTTTATCCTCACAACAACCCTGAGAAGTAGATATTCTTATTATTATCATCATTTATCCCCACTTTATAGATGAGAACACTGAGGCACACAGGTTAAGTGACTTGCTAAGAATTGCTGAGCTAGTAAATTTCTGAGGCCACATTTGAACTCAGGATTCCTTGACTCCATACCCAGCACTCTATTCACAGTATCACTGATCCAACTCTAAATAGGTATGGTCTACACAATGATATACATATAAACATTTAATTCTTACAATTACCCTGTGAGATTTCATGAATGTTACTATTAACAAAGGGAAGCAAAGCAGATGAACTGTTCTTATATACTATTAATGCTATACCTCTCCTAAAATAAAACCTTTGGGGATTTGAAAATTTCATCATCTTGGCACTTTTCCACATGCCACACCTTTCCCCACAACTCATAAGTAAACTTTCCCCATCAGCTTATAAGTAAAGGAGCAGACAAAAACATCTTTGGTTCTATCATCACTTTTAACTTCCCATTAAGGATGATTTCCAAATGAGAGGTGAACCTCAGGATAGAGAAGTTATTATATTGCTAGGAAACTGCAATGCTCTCTCTGAGGAAGTATGGTTGGCATCTGCTGATACTTAGTACCATCTCCAGGTAGGCCTGTCTGGGTACCCCACTGACTTCACTGATAATCAGAGTATTTTATTCAGAATATAAAATGCTATTACAAAAGAAATTTAATTAGAAAAGCGATCATCAACACAGCCACTATACAGAAATTTCAATCTCATGATAGCAATAAAGATATGTTTGCTAATATTCTTTGGTTATGGAATTTTGTTAAGGAAAGTTACAGAAAATTGGAACCTGATGCCATGTATGTAGAAGTTTCTTGACAGTGATTTTGTAGGCACTGAAGTGAGGCACTCCTCCAAATATCTTAGCATAAACTCTGACGTTTATGCACTTCAACTTTACAATTTTAATGACTCCATACTTATTAGTAAAAAAAAAAAAATTGAATGTGTGGGGCAGCCAGGTGGCACAGTGAATAGAGCACTGGCCCTGGAGGCCTGAGTTCAAATCTAGCCTCAGACATTTAACACTTACTAGCCATATGACTTTGGGCAAGTCACTTAACCCCAATTGCCCTGCCTTCCCCCATTCAAAAAGCAAAAAGAAAAAAAAATTAACACGAACAAGTTGAAGCTAATACCAGAGTTAGTAATCTTCCTGGAGGGAGAGCTAGAACTGACCATCAGAGGGTCTCAGTTATATTAGCATTACTTCTGCCACTGACTGATAGATGACCTTGGACAAATCAATCACATCACTTCTCTGAGACTTTTTTTCCAACTGCAAAAAAGAGGGAGTTGCGGCACCGTGGCTCCTAAGGATGCTTAGTTGAAACTGTTCTATGGTTAAAGAGGTGGATATGAAACACTGAGTTAGTGATGCAGAAATAATGCTGAGAAGTCAAATGGCACAAAATTAATATAAACAAGATTTTCCAGAGTAAAAGGAAATCACTCGGGAAAAGGATATATTGGCCCTTGAATTCAGTAAGCAATTTCATGGAGACAAGCATGGTATCAGGGTCTGAAGGTCACTCAGCCACACATCCCTCATTTCACTTTTTTAAAAACATGGCAAATGACTGGAAATGCATGTTGCTGTCAGGGATTTCCCTCCCACATTGCCCTCCCCCCAAAAAACCCCACCCCCCAATTTCCAGATCATTTCCTAGGGTCTAGCAAGCACTTAGCCCAGTGTCCTACACTATTTATCATTTGCAACTATGGTTACAGACACAGCTAACCAGTAACTGCTGCTTAAAAAGGAAACCCTCAATCACTTTCAGAGAAAAGGAACTCGGAAATCAAAGGGGAAGCAATTGAAGCTACAAGTCATTCAGCAAAATCTATGCCCACCTTGCAATCCCAGGCAATAAAGTTAACATGCAAACAGAAGGAGCGTGTATGAATAGGCACAGGAGTGTACACTCGGACAATACCTCACTCCTCTACCATCAGAGCTATCTAAATTAATCCACAGATGGCATGTCAGGGCCAGAAAAGATATGCTAATCTACAGGCTTGTCTTGGTATGAATTGAGGGCAAGTTTCTGTACTATGATTTCTCTGTGAACCGCAGGCATGAGGATGCAGCAATGTTGTAGTGTGAGTGTGAGTGTGAGTGTGTGTGTGTGTATGTGTGTGTGTTCTGTTCCTAGGTACATAGTCCACAAGGTTTGGCCTCCAGAAGACTCGACCTTCCCTGAGATTTCCCGGGACAGCAGAGATTGCTGTACGAGGGAGTCTCCTGCTCTGTGTTTATCTGTGGTTTATAAAAGCAAAGAAAAAGGGACTCAGCATGGTGAGGAAGCCTGGACGTATCTCAACTGCCCAAGTGATCGTTACTACCTTACTTGAGATCTATTTCCAAACTGACAGCTCTCCAAATTGCCTGAGACTAGAATGGAAGAGTTTGTTCTTGGCAAGTACAATCGAGTCCTTTCTGTCTGAATGTAAGCTGGTCCTTAAAATGACCAGAAAAGCAGAAGTGAGTAGCAGAAAAAAAAACCATAGGTCCCACTGAGTTAGGAAACAGATGACTTTGGTATTTGAGGACCTGGGTTCAAATCCCATCACTATCACCTCCCTTTGCAACATTTAGCAAATCCCTTACCCTGTCTGGGGTCCAGTTTCCTCAACAGTAAAATGGAATGGGAATGGACCAGATGGTCCCTAAGGAGACATCTACTCCTAAATCTATGATCCCATAACTTTCTTTATCTCTATTATATTTCATCTTATTAACTTTATCCTATCAGTCTAGCCCAACACAATCTTTTCGAGTCCTGGCACCCCCAGCACAGTTTTGTGTCTTCAGTTTGGCCTGGTAGCACTGGTCTCCCTCCGAGAGGCTTCTCTCAGGATGAGTCCCAACTATCCAAGTTTCCCCAATGAAACCGGCATGGTCAATCACCCACCATGCACTCACAGGACTCAAATACAGAATAAGCCTCCATTCATATAGCATTTTCAGGACCACAAAGCACCCTTCCATACATTTCCCTGGGTCCCCATGACCACCCTGTGAGGATGGGTATGACCGTTCTCTATACCTCTGCCACAGGGAAGGACACAAATTCCTCACATGCCCAGAGAAGAAGGCTTACTCCAATGACTGCAGGCATGCCCCAACCTTTTTGTGAGAAGGAAACATGTTGCATTTCCCCAAATCCTTGAGATCACTTGTCAAAGGGATAGACGAGGAGGACTCCTATTGGCAAAACCCTTGGATAGAGAGGGAAGGGTCATCACTTCCCTGATCAGACGTAAATCTTGGCAAACTAGGAAGTGGGCATGCTGGAGAAGTGGGCATGCTAGCAACAACAAGCCAGGAGCTTTCCAAAATCAGGTTTTCAGATCCTGCAGCTAAAGATCCCCAAGCTGCAGATCCTTACTGAGAACCAGTGGCAGGCCTTTGCAACAGAGATTTCCATTTATCCAGAGATGGAAATGGTTTCAAATGCAGCCTTCTTTTTATGACTTTCAAAAAAATCAATAAAGGGTACTCACTTTTTGGGATTTTTAGAACCTAACGTCCAGTACTGGGTTAGGATATTTCTTTCATGAGATACTGTTTTCTTTGCCTGAAAAAATGTATGGTGATCCACGCAAGATTTCCATAAGTTTTTGCAAGATCTATAATTCAGCATATTGAAGGCAATGATGTGCTCTCTGGCTTCATCCTGAGGGGAAAACAATCTTGATTTAGTCTGTGCAAAAAAATAATAATATTGGTAAAACATTTCAATTACTATTGTAATTACTCCTAAATAGGTAAGAATTGAAAACACTATGGCGCTGTACCAATAAATAAAACGCACACCTTTAATTTCTTGGAGGGAAGGCCAAGATAAAAAAAAAAAAGCACCATTTTCAGACTTTTAAGTTGTGACAAGTGAAGATGAAGAGCCTTCATTGCTCTCCAGGCCACACTCCTGACTCTTCTCTTTAGGACTTCCTCTACCCTGCCAAAGGAATGTCTTCAAACTGGAAACTCATGCCTCCTGGACCACTGACAATGGAAGTGTCCTTGCCCCTACAGACTCTCTCTCTCTGATTGGCTGGTTCCTCTCGGAACCTCCGTTTTAAGTAGGAGGCCCAGACCAGCTAAGTCTTCACTCCTGACTCATCTCCACAGGACTTTCTCTACCCTGCCCCTAGCTCAGCCACTTTCATCCTCCCACCCCCATGCAGCTCCCTTTTATGTATTTTCTCTCATTAAAATGTAAGCTCCTTGAGGGCAGGGGATGTCTTTCTGTTTCTTTTTATATTTTCAACACTTACCACAGTGCCTGGCACAACTTTGCTATGTGGGCTTCATGTATATGAGGTCTATAAGTGGAAACTCAACTATCCTTCTATGCAAGCAACGCAACTTCAGATTCCCAAATGATGAGATGATTGCAGAAAAGAAAAAGTTTTGTTTAAGACTAATAGACCCCAGAGCTAGAGGAATCACAGAGAGAGAGAGAGAGAGAAATAACTTCTGTATCATGGGAGTTTCACGTGGATTGGCATGTTTGCATGTATGTGTAGAATAAAGGAAACAAATGTTATGTGTGTAATAAATGAAACAAATATTTATAGATAGAGAAATCCCCATACATGTTTTCTATGCATACGAATGTTTTTTTCATTGAAAGGAAAAAAGGAATAACATCATCTTTCC
Source organism: Pseudochirops cupreus (assembly GCA_028627135.1). NCBI lineage: Eukaryota > Metazoa > Chordata > Mammalia > Diprotodontia > Pseudocheiridae > Pseudochirops > Pseudochirops cupreus. The sequence continues at coordinate 8,352 of JAQQSU010005296.1, read as the reverse complement.
TTTGTTTTGCTCATGTTCAAACCTGTTTGGTGGCTTACTTAGTGAAGTAGGGAGATCTAAGAAATGTTAGTAGAACTGAAAATAATGATGGAATGTGGAAGAGAAATGCTAATTAGGTGAAAAGAATGGTGATCATAACATAATAGGAAGGATGGAGAAGGTTGGATAAAAGGTCAGGACTGATAGGGTTAACCTGGTTTGTCAGTCAGTGAGTATGCACTATGCCCACATACTGTGCTAAATACTGGGGATATGAAAAACAAGTCTCTGTGCTCAAGGGGATAGTCTTGTTTAATTTGAACGACAAAATGAGAACAACTATGTACAAACAAGATGCTGTTGGTTAGTCATTTTCAGTTGTGTCCAGCTCTTTGTGACCCCTTTTGGGGTTGTTTTGACTAAGATATTGGAGCAGTTTGTCATTTGCTTTTCCAGCTCATTTTACAGATTAGGAAACTGAGGCAAACAGGGTTAAGTGACTTGCCCTGGGTCACATGAGTAGTGTCTGAGGCTGGATTTGAACTCAAGTGTTCCTAACTCTAGGCCCAGCACTCTATTCACTGTACCTGGATGCCCTACAAACAAAATATATACAAGATAAATTGGGAAGATGCTATTAAATAGGGTTGGGGAAGGTTTCATGCAGAAGGTGAGACTTAAGTTGAGACATAAGGAAGCCCAGGAAGCAGAGATGAGGAGAGTGAGGTAGGAAGAGAGGAAGTGAGGGAGAGAGGGAAGGAGGGAGTGAGGGAGACAGAGAGGGAGTAAGGGAGTGAGGGAGACAGGGAGGTAAAGAGAAAGGGAGGATAGGAAAGAAAGAGTGAGGGAGAGAGTGAGGGAGGGAAAGAGAGGGAGGGAGGGAGTTAGGGAGTGAGGGAGGGAAAGAGAGAAGGAGGGAAGGAAAGAAAGCTTGAGGAAGGGAGTTAGGGAGTGAGGGAGGGAAAGAGAGAAGGAGGGAAGGAAAGAAAGAGTGAGGGAGGGAGTTAGGGGATGAGGGAAAGAGAGAAGGAGGGAGGGAAGAAAAGAAAGAGGGAGGGAGGGAGAGAGGGAGAGAAAGAAAGAAGGAGGGAGGGAAGGAAAGAGTGAGGGAGTGAAAGAACACTAGGCACGGTGGTAGCCATTAACCCAGGAATACTCAGGATGACAAGAGGTCAAAGCTATAAGGAAGTTCGGAGATTGTTCAGACCAGGCCTTTCATCTTAAAGCCCCAAGCGAGGCCCAGAAAGAAGCATCGATTTTAGAGATCTTTGGTTCAAGGAAGAACAATCTCATCTAGGCGCCCTCTAACTTACAGTTATAGTGCCTGAATAACTAACAAACGCAGAAAGAACAATTAAAGACACTTAAGAAGCAAAATAAACCCCAGCCTACTCACATGCTTTTGGTGTTGCTGTATAAAAAACTTTTTTCTTTTGAAGGAGATTTTTAGGATGTTCACCCTATAAAGAACAGACAGTAGCACTTGTCAATGTAAGTAAAACCACAAACCTCTTGACGTGAGCACTTTGCAAAATAAAACACTCTTGGCTTCCCAGAGAGATTTCAACGGAAAAATGGCGGAGGCAGCAACATCCTAACCAACAGTACGAAAAGGCTGAACAGAGGCAGACAGCAGAGCTGGCCCACTAAGTTTTAATGAAAAATAAATGTCAAATGACCAGCAGTGAGCAAGAGATAAAATGCTCTTCTCCATGAAATCCCTCATCTTTTGATAACTCACACTTATTGAGGGCTAGAAGGTTCAGAGGACACTTCAGTCACAGAAACCTTAGGAGGTGAGCATAAGCATTAGTCTACCCACTTTTCAAATTAGTAAACTGAGGCTCAGAGAAAGGATAATTGATTTGCCCAAGAGACAAAAAATACTAAGCATCAGAGGTGAGATTCAAATTCAGGTAACCTAACTCTACGACCAAAGCTCTTTCCATTATACCATGGCTCGGCAGTACAGTGGATAGAGAGTTGGATCTGGTGTCAGAAGACATGGATTTAAAGTCAGCCTTAGTCACTGAAGAGCTGTGTGACCCTGGGCAAATCACTTAACCTGTTTGCATCAGTTTCCTCAACTGAAAAGGGGGGATAATAACAGCACCTATTACCTCCTAGGATTGTTGTGAGGCTCAAATGAGATAATATTGGTACAAGAGTTTTGCAAACTTTAAAAAGCCTTATAAATGCCAGCTATTACTACAACTGAAATTCTTCAATTCAACAAATATTTATTAATCACCTACTACGTGAGCTCTACAGCAGGAAATCAAAAAGAAACCAAACAGATCATGACCTCCAGAACCTTGTATTTTGCTGAGGGGTTACAAACACATACACAGGTAAGTAAAAAGGAAACAGTGCCATTCTGGGGGAGCTGTGAGGCTTCACAAAAGAACCCAACATATGCAGATGAAGATTCTGAGAGGAAGAAAGGAGAAGGCTGTGCATGTCAGCATAGGAGACACCAATCATAAAGGTACAGATGAGAAATGCTAAATTCAAAGAACGGCTAAAGCGGCCTACTATGTAACAGAAAATGCATGGAAGTGAGGAATCAGAAACAAAATCTAGAAAGGTACATTGGTGTTAGGTAGGAGAGGGCTTTAAATGCCAAGCAGAGGTGTTCCTATTTTATCAGGAGGCAATAGAGAGCCATGTAAGATTTATGAGCAAGGGGAGTATGCAGTTCAAACTGTGCCTTAGAGAAATTAATTTTGGCAGTTACGTAGAAGATGGATTAGAGAAGAGCAAGTATAATGCTATTTAAAAGGTACACTAATGAAGTGTTTGTGGAATTGTGAACTAGTCCAGCCATGCTGAAGAACAATTTGGAACTATGCCCGAAGGGCCATACAACTGCATACTCTTTGACCCAGCAATACCACTACTAGGTCTGTATCCCAAAGAGATCAAAGAAAAAGGAAAAGGACTTATATGTATTTTATATTTATTTATTTAGCTTTATCTTTTTTGGAAGGGGGAAGGCTGGGCAATTGGGGTTAAGTGGTTTGCCCAAGGTCACATGACTAGTTTTTTTGTGTGTGTTAAGTGTCTAAGACTGGATTTGAACTCAGGTCCTCCTGACTCCAGGGCCAGTGCTCTGTTCACTGAGCCACCTGGCTGCCCCATATTTTATATTTATAAAATGACTTATATGTATTTTATATTTATAGCAGCCCTTCTTGTGGTGGCAAAGAATTGGAAATTGAGGGGACGCACTTCAACTAGGGAATGGCTAGACAAGTTGTGGTGTATGATTGTGATGGAATACTTTTGTGGTAGAAGAAATGACAAGCAAGATGATTTCAGAAAAACCAGGGAAGGCCTATATGAACTAACACAAAATGAAGGGAGAAGAAGGGGGAGATCATTGTGCACAGAATCAGTAATGTCGCAAAGATGATCAACTGTGAAAGCCTTGGCAACTCTGATCCATACAATGATCCAAGATAACTCCAAAGGACTCATGGTGAAAAAATGCTATCCACCTCCAGGGAACTGATGAGCTCTGAGTGCAAACTGAAATACAATTTTTCTGCTCATTTTATTTTATCTTTTGCAATATGGCTAATAAGGAAATGCTTTGCATGATTTCTCATGTATAACTGATATCACACTGCTTGCTGTCTCTGTGGGCAGAGGAGGGGGTGAAAGGGAGGGAGAGAATTTGGAACTCAAAATTTAAAAAGAATGTCAAAATTCAAGAATATTTTTAAAAGGCTGCTGTAATAATCCTAAGTGAAAGATAATGAGGGTTTAAACTAGGATAGTGGCCATCCAAGTACACATAAAGGGGCAGGTGTGAGGGGTGTTACAGAAACAGAAATGACAAGACTTAGCAACTGATCTGCAGGTGAGGGAAAGTGAAGAGGTCAGGATGACGCCGAGGTTAAAAACCCAGGTGACAGGAAAGCTGGTGATCCATCCCTTCAACAGAAATAGTGAAGTCTGTAGGAGGATCCAGGTTAAAAGAGAAGACACTGAATTTTGTTTTGAAAGTGCTGAGTTTAGAATACTGATAGGTCATCCAGATGAAATCCAGGGGGCAAGCAGCAGTGCAGGACTGGCGTTTACCAGTTTTCTTTTGGAAAGCACCATCTGGATGTGTCCCTTAGGCATCTCTAGCTCAAGATGTCAATAGCGTTATCTTTTCCATCAACCCATCCCTCCTTCAAACTTTACTACCTCTCCTGATGGCACTCTATCATTCCTGGCACTGAGGCTCGGCTGGTGTCATCTCTGATACTCTGCTCTCCTTCAATCAAGCCCGTCCCCCCCTCTCCAATCTGTTGACACATTTCATCAATTTCACATCCACACTTGTCCCTTTCCTCCACTTACTGGGCTCTCATTGCCTCTCACTTGGACTACATCCACTCCTAATTGTACTCATGGCTTTTACTCTCCCCTCTTTACTCCACAAGCCAAAATAATCTAAGTCTGATAGTATTATTCCCTTGCTAAAGGACTTTCAATAGCTCTCTATGGCCTCAAGGATAAGATACACATGTCTTAGCTTGGCATTTAAAACCATTCACAATCTGTCTCTGGGCTTATTGATCATCACTCCTCTTCATGCCCTCCAAGTTTTGAAGAGATTATCCCATTTACTATTCCTCAAACTCTGGTCTTCATCTCTTTGCCCTAATTAATAGAATGCACTTTCTTTTCACTTCTGCTGCTTAGAATTCCTGATTTCCTTCAATACTCAGTACCTTCTATAGGAAGCCTTCTTTGATCTGTTCCAGTTATCTCTAGTGCTCTTCCCCTTCTCAAAATGAGCACCTATTTTCTTATAGATGTATGCATTGTTTCCCTCCAATAAAAACAAAACTTGTTGAAAATAGAGACTATTGGGGGGTGGAGTGCAGTTTGGTTTCCTGGGTGCCTAGCAGTCCATACCTTCTGAAAATAAAATGCCTAACAGAGACTTGTTGAATTAGACAGGAAAATCCTTAAGACTGTGTTTTGGCTTACCAAGCCAAATAGAAATAATCAATAAAACCTTCTGGTTACTTGATCTGATGAAAGTTTGGCTTGATAATGAGGATGTAACTTATAGTAAGATACTTTACTTTTTTAGAAAGCATAATTTTAATTAAGAGATAAGAATGCTTTTGTTCAGCACACACTTTTGAAGCATAATTCAGAGAATGATTAGAAATGAATTCATCTTACCAAGGATAGAAACTTGTGCAAATATGTTTGCGGTAGACGGCAATGCCGGCTGCAGCAACTCCAATTGTCAGATCTAAATTGTGTAGATCCTGCAAAAGGAATATATTACATCAGCAAAGAGCAGACCTAGGCAAGTTTAGGAATGCCTTTAATTTGAAACATTCCATGTACTTACAAATAGTGGCCTATACATTAACACTAAAGAAAAAATCATTACTAAAGGCATACAACAAGGCTTAAAGGAAAAAGTCAAAATATCCCTGGTTCTACACTGTCTCCTTTAAATTTTACTAACATTCTAGAGTTGAGAGGAATCAGAGACTCCATTCTTTATGAATGTTCTCAGATAGAAATTCAGTAGGTTTTGGATAAGTTAGAGCTATAGAGACCTAACAATTTAAATATCTTGAAGATAGGGACTCTTTATATCATCTTCAACCACACTGCCTTGCTTAAAAAATGTTTGCTAAGCTTTTAGTCCAGTGGTTCTCAACCTGTGGGTTGCGACCCCTTTGGGGGTGGAATGACCCTTTCACAGGGGTCACAGGGGTCACCTAAGACTATCGGAAAACACGAGCTCCTCTATCCCTCTCCAGGTGGGTCCACCCACATGCAGACATGCCCACATACAAGTATGGGTTGCAGCATTAGGAAGGTTGAGAACCACTGTTTTAGTCCAACTTTATCAACTGACTTACAGGGAAACTGAACCCCAAAGAGGTGAACTATTCTCCCTGAGGTCACCCACTTAGTAAATAGCAGAGACCTGATTCTAACCCAGGTCTTCTGGTCTCAATCGGCATATCAAATTGCAATGATGATTCCTATGATGTTATGTTTGTTAATAGTAATATTTTAAAATTCCAATACTTAATCTTAAAAAAATCATACAATTATATATTCCATTATACTTTCATAGCAAACTAAATTAGATTCTATTTTAAAAACTTATTAAACACTAGGTACTAGTGTCAGATACTGTGTCAGATAATGAAGATACAGAGAAAAAATAGTTTCTGCCATTAAAATTTGCTTTCTGTGGGAGAGAGGGGGGAGATACCATATGCAACAGATAAATAAAGGCAAAGCATACAGAAAGCAATATGAAATAATGTTAAGATGGTGGGAACACAATCAACTTAATTGATAAGGAAAAGCCTCATGTATTAGGTGGCACCTGAGTTATGTTTTAAAGGAAGTTATAGATTACAAGAAGCCAAGCCAAATTTAATTCCCTAAATAAAAGGATTTGTTCTGTAAAACTTGGACCCAGTCAAAAGGCTGTACCCAAGAGCCTAAAAGGCCACATGTGGCCTCTAGGCAACAGGTTCCCTACCCTGGTTAGTCTGACCAGAATAGGAAGTACTTAAAGGGGAGTAATGTCAAACAAGACAGAAAAGTTAGGAAGAAACTATATTGTAGGGGGCTTTAAATGCAAGGCTGAGGACTTCATGTTTCGTTCTAGAAACAAGAGAGAGCTGCTGAAGATTACCAAGTAGGACCGTGACAAAGATTTTGTTTTAGGAATATCAACCCGGTAGCTACGTAGAAGATAGATCAGAGAAATGGAACCAGACTTTTGCCCATTATTAAAAATGTTTCTGATAGCATGGGAAGATCTATTTGAACTGGTACATTGAAAGCAGCAGAATCAGAAAAACAAGGTACATGTTGAGTATAACAGTGTAAATGGAAAGGCCGAAAGACAGAATGCTGTGCAATTACGGTGACCAAGTTTGTCCCCACAAAAGAGTAGGAAAAATGCACCTCCTTCCTTCTTTCGCAGAGGTGGAGAGCTATGAGTGTACAATACCACATATTGTCACACAAGGTTGATGGGCTGGTTGATTTCTCCTGATCCTTTCTATCTTTAAAAACAACCAAGAAACCAACTTTGTTACAAAGGACGGTTTGACATATGGGGGAGGAGGAAAGCATACAGTTTAAAATGACATTGATATAAAAGCAGAATATCAAAGTAAGAATAAAAGAAAGAAAACTTCTAATTCTAATACTACGTTGCTCAGGGGGGAAAAAGAATACACTAGCAATCATCCTGCTCCCTCTCCATTCCCTAACCAAAATCCAGAATTGAAGAAAAATATTTTATAACAGAATTTTAGAGGTAGAACAAACTCCAGAAATCATGTAGTCCAACCCTTTTGTCTTAGAGACAACTAGGGCCAAAAGAATTAGAGGGCAATTTAAGTGACTGAAATCTAGAATAAAGAACATTTTAAAAATTACGTGAATTTTAATGTCTTAAACTTATCTAATATTGGGGCGGCTAGGTGGCACAGTGAATAGAGCACCAGCCCTGGAGTCAGGAGGACCTGAGTTCAAATCTGACCTCAGACACTTAACAGTTTCTAGCCATGTGACCCTTGGGACAAGTCACATAATCTCAATTGCCCTGCTTTCCCCCCTCCAAAAAGTTAAAAAAAAAAACAACCCCCCAAATCCCCAAACAGAACATTATCATAAATAATGAAAATCCAACGAACTTAAAGTAGAAGAAGACACACTTTTGTTCTATCAAGATTAACCAATTCATTGCGCGGGAGGAAAAACCCTATTACTTATAAGGAAGATGCAAATGAACCTCATTTAGTTCTGAGGTTATTTTGTTTTGTTTTGATGGAGAAGGAAAAAATAGGAGAGCTGAAAGAGAAAGGAAGCCACAGAAAACAAGAGGCAAAAACAGGACAAAGAGAGGCAGACTGAGCTGCCATGAAGACTTCCACGGAGCCACATCACCATCTCGTGGCCTGTGAGAATATTGCTACTAAGGATGTTCAAAGAAGATTTGAAGCCTATGGGATTCGTTATGCTTAAGAACCTATTTTGAAGGAAATTGTATATCTTTTTGTGTTTTTATAGGTAATAACAGTAAGTCAGGAAAATATAAAAAAATGCAATAGTCTTTCCCCTCAAATAGCTTATACTCTATGAGTGGGGCAAATACATATAAATGTGTACAGAATAAATACAAGATGGTACAGTAGATAGAGTGCCAGGCCTAGAGTCAGGAAAGACTCTTCTTCCCGAGTTCAAATCTGGTCTTAGACACCTACTAGCTGTGTGACCCCGGCCAAGTCACTTAACTCTTTTTGCCTCAGTTTCCTCAAATGTAAAAAAGAGCTGGAGAAGGAAATGGCAAACTACTGCAGTATCTCTGCTCAG
>JAQQSU010005295.1:0-13835 GCA_028627135.1 Pseudochirops cupreus | reverse complement strand
GACCCCAGGGACCGGGCCTGCCTCCAGTATGATTGGCCATTGAGAACAGAGCAATAAATAAAGAAAGCCACCCTCTGCTGTGATCTATAAAAGCAAACTTTGAGCTGCTAATATCGTCGTTTGGGAAAACTTAGACACAGCTAACCCATTTAAGTTTTCCTGGATCAATCCAGCTGGAGGCTATGTGCCAAAGAGATCAGGCCCCCAGGATATTATGTGAAAACACCCTAGACTTGGAGTCAGGAAGGCATCAGGTCCACATCTGTCTCCGATGTGTGTTGGCTGTATCATTAGATGGGCAGGTCATATCCCCAAGCCTCAGTTTTCTCTCTGCAGGATGAGGATAATAGCACCTACCTCACAAAGTTGTCATGAAGCTCAAATGGGACAATGGGTACAGAACCCACTGTAAATTGTAAACTTTAAATCACTATTTAAATGTTGACTATCATAAGTATTGTTATTGCAGCCTGTGCTTGCATTTGTCAGTGTGGTCAGGAATTTTTTTATTTATTGCTGTTTTTTTGTGGTAAATTCACATAAAAGTGTGATCAAGTGTAATATGCCTTGTCTAGCACCTACAAAATGAAAGACTGGCTGAAAGAAAGCAAGTTACTGCCCACCCCACCCCCAAAAAATAAGCAACCAGGACACATCTAGGAGTGAACATGACAAGGACATCCTCGTATCTGGTCGTTCTGAAACAAATCCATTGAAGTAAGGAATGCACTACATGCAATGGCAGGTGAAGTTGGCATCAGACACATAAGCAGACCCATTTCTCTTCTGATTCTAAAGTAACAGTCATCATGATGAATTACAGAGTTTAGGAGCTAAAAGAGGCTGTAGAGACCCATAAAGCTCAACCTCTCCATTTTACAGGAATGTTAGATGGCTTTACCAAGGTTATCCAGTGAGTACATGATGGAACTGAAGGTAACACCCTACATACTCCTGACTCCTCCTTCACCATCCCTTCCATTATACCACATTGCTTCTTCCTGGCCCATTCAAACACTTACATGCTTTTAACTTTTAAGGAGAAATAGTTGATAAATATTAAGTGTGATTATACACTGCCATGATCTTGGATACAAAAATCCTGCCATGGAAGCCAGAATCAATTCCCTCATCCTTAATAAGTCCTCAGTGGAGCCTGAAGTAAACCTCTGAAAAGTTACCAAAGCAGCAATTTAGCCAGCATGTGCTCGACAGTGATAACCTGAAGACATCCACTCGGAAAGACTCCAACAAAAACCAGCGAAGTGTCATGAACTAATAATCTCCCTGGAAGATGCATGTGAAAACTCAAATCCAAGTTTTTAATTATTCATTCATTTAATAGGCATTTATTAAGAACCTACCACATGAAAGACAAACAAAAATAGTCCCCCTCCTCAAAGAACTTAAACTCTACTAGGGACAAGGATAATAACATATACATAGATGACTAAATACAAACATGTAAACAGATAATTACAGCTTATGTTAAAATAGATACAGAGTGGTTTTGTCAGGGGAAACATTAACAAGTGGGGAGATCTCTTGCAGGGCGTAGTTCTTGAGCTGTGTCTGGAAGGGAATTGGGAATTACAAGAAGCAGAAGGGAGGAAGGTATTTGAGGCACGGAGCTAAGTGATGGAAGGCTGGGTATGAAGAGTGGTTAGTAGGCGAGAGTAAGTGGGAGAGAACAGCGCCTGAGGAAGGACACTATGTAATGAGCTTGGAAAGATAGGTTAGAAATGCGTTATTGTAGGTGTTTAAGGGCCAGACTGAGGAGCTTTTGTTTCATCCTACAGGCAATGAGGAGCCCCTGAAGGTTCTTGAGGAAAGGGTGTGATTTGATCTGCACTTTAAGAATTTCCATTTGGCAGCTGTGTAGAAGAGTAATTTCAAGGAGGAAATAACAGATGCAAAAAAATCAATTAGGAAGCAACAAAACAGGAGAGGGGATTAAGGATCTGAACTAGATCATGAGAGTGGAGTGAAGAGATAAATGCAAGAATGGATGTAGACTTGGCAAGCTGGAGCAAATGACTGGACCTTGGGAAGGGTGCAAGAAGAGAGTGGGTGAAGAGGTAAGGAGTCACCTGGGGTGTGGTAGAAAAGGCAACTGACGACTTGGAATAACCTTGAAACTTAAATCACAGTGTACCAACATTGGATAACTGAAACAGAGGGCCTAGAAAGAAGTGGGGGGAAGCTATTCGATGAGGAGAAGGGAGAAAAGATCAAGTTAAAAGCAGAAAAACATGAAGTAAACACACACACACACACACACACACACACACACACACACACACACACACACACACACACACACACACACACACACTCAGAGTTCAACTAATCCCAGGACTTCAATTCCTATTTCCACCCACGTCAATCACCCCATCAGTACTGTCAGTGCATCTAAGAATGAGCTCTGTCAATCTCCACCCTCAGGGGCCTCACCTTAGTGACCCCATCCCCGAAGCTCAAATAGGGCATATGTATTATTGGTTGAGGTCCATTGCCTCAGGCTCCAGAGGTTTACATGAAAAGCAGTTACCACCTAGAATGCTAGGACTTTTGATCTGCGAAATGTACGGTCTCTCTACCTCTGTATTCTTTCACTGTAAGTTCAGAAAGCTGCCCAGGGTCTAGCTATTAAACAGAGTTTCTAACTATACTTTTGTGGAAAATGTAGGCCACGGAATCATAAAAATATATAAACCTTGACCTTACATTTTGGGGTAGTGAAGTATTTTATAGACTTCAAGGGACAGGCTCTGTTTGCCAGCCTTCTTAAGTTTTACATCTAAGTTTAAGCTGCTAAGCTTCACAATACAGGACTTTGTCCTGCTGTGTGCTTTAAACAGGACAGAAAATGAGAGGGGAAAAAAAAGAAAATGAGAACAATATGAAATGGGGGGAAATGGTATGTGTTAATTCAGAACAGGTGATGTTTTGGGTCAATGAATACAGAAATATTCTAATATAGAAAAAATGAATTGCATTGATCTTATCAATGTCCTAAATTTTAAGTCCCTGTATGGTAAGAAGAAAAAGTGTACATTGTCTCCTTTTCCTTTGTCCCCTTAAGACTGTTACCATCTGGTAGAGGCAATTAAGTTCTGAAGTGACTGCATTTATCATTTAGAGAAGAGAGAAGGCCTGGAAATTTTTACCATATTGTCCAAGGGAAAGATGGGAAAGGGAAGTCTGTCTGAAGATTTTCCATGAGAAGAAGATTTTCACATACTTGCTCAATTTCCATAGCTTCCCAGAAAACGTCTCCCTCAGGTCGGCAGCTGAGGATATCCGATGCCCTGCTCTTCATGTTAAACTAATCAAATGCAAGAGAAGCAGGTCATGCTTTTAACACCGAGAGGAAGGAGAGGGACAGAAGCCACCTGGCAGGAACGTACTCCCCCAAAACAAACACAAGATGCTCCCATATTCTCTTTAATACAAGCAACAAACTTGACCATCCAGAACTCTCCACTGTCTCAATTTCTCTTTTTCTCAAGTTACAACTAACACACTACACTTCTCTCTTGGCTGAAAGCAACATCTTTAGGATCTTCAGTCACTTCAAAAATAGAGGGAAGAACAAGTTTTGACTGTATCTATGTGTTTACCTTTCTAACAGGGTGGGCCTGACTCCCTCCACACTCTCTACTACTTTTTGGTGAAACACGAAGTCTTCTCCAGGGATTTCTAGCAATCTCAAAGAACTAAATTCCATGGATTTCTGCCACTCCTGAGAGTGGTAAAAAGAACTTAAAAGAAAGGGATAGAAAATAAGAGATGCACAAACACAAAAACAAAGATCAGGAGTAGAATTGTTAGGGAAAGTATATATCTATATATGTATTTATGAATGTGTATGTATATATAAGTGTATGTATAAATCTATATTTCTGTATAAATATATTTGTGCTCAATTGTAGCCTTCGGGAGAGTGGAGGAATAGAACAAAGTATAAAATTCACAGCAGAGAACAAAAGAAAACTGACAAAGAAGCAAAGAAAAGATGAACAATTTCAACACAACGTTAAGTATTTATTATATAGGTTTTCTTGAAATGGAAATTCATTGCTATATACTTTGAATCCTCTCTTACATTCTACTATGCACAGGACATGCTGCTTTTTCTTTTTCTCATTTTGTATTTAAGTTCCAGTACTTAAGTTTATAATGCTTCCTTTTCTTTATTGTATATTTAAGTTTTAGTATTTATGCCTAAAATTTTTAAAAATGAGAAAAAGGGGGTGGCTAGGTCACACAGTGAACAGAGCACCGGCCCTGGAGTCAGGAGGACCTAAGTTCAAATCCAGCCTCAGACAATTGACACACTTGCTAGCCATGTGACCTTGGGCAAGTCACTTAACCTTTTTGCTTTGCCTTCCCCCCTCCAAAAAGCAAAAAAAAAAAAATGTGAAAAAGAAGTTAAAAGAATAGGACCCTGAAAGCTTCAAACTTCTAAAATGGTGGCTCTGCCCTCTTCCACTTATCAAGGAAAAGTAGGTGACTGCTACACTTGGTGCTGAGCCACAAAAATCGCCATTCTAGTACATTCTTAATCCTTACTTTCTCTTGCCTTTATTTAAGAGATAAACATCTTCAACTCTCCAGCAGAGAACATTCTGTTTAAATATGCAATCATGGATCTACCAAAGATTGAAAGTACAGAGGAGGAGAACAAGAGACAGAGAAACACGTAATTCACACACGTATACACTTACACACACACATATACACTTCCAACCAAAATTGATTTGGGAGGTTAGGGGAAAATAGTGTAGAGCTTCTCAGCAGCCTGAGGCAATGAAGTATCATGTAAAGAGAACTATATTTGGAGTCAGAAGATCTATGTCAGTGTGACCTTTGACAAATCATGTTATTACTCCAAGCTTAGTTTCCTCATCTGCAAAAGGAAGGGGGGTTAGACTAGACAGATCCTTTAGGTTAGCTAATTGGTGCAGTGGATAGATTGCTGGATCTGATGTCAGGAAGACCTGAATCCAAATCTCTCCAAGATGTGTTAACTTTGCTAACTTTGGAAAGTTGTCTGCCTTAGTTTCTCCATCTGTAAAATGAAGATAGTGAGAGCACCTATCTCCCAGAGTTTCTGTAAGAATAAAATGAGATATTTGTAAAGCACTTTGCAAACCTTTAAGAGTTACATGAAGACTAGTTGTTATTAGCTTGTATGGCTATTACTAACAGTAAATCTTGGATCCTATGCTCTACATTATTTTAGTCTTCTTCAATCATATTCCATGGTTAAAGGCATGATTGTTCTCGATGTTCAGCTGTATAAGATGATTAAAGTTAATAATAATTCAAGACCCTTTATACAAACCTAGCATCCCCTATACCTTAAAATAGCTGGTCAACCCAGAGAAAAAGAAGTAACATTGAATAGTAGAGGGATGACCCTGGAATCAGGAAGAAGAAGGTTCATTTTGTTCCTAGGACTGACAAATTCTGAGTATATGACCCTAGGCAAGTCATTTAAACTCATAGTGCACCAGACAACTAAGGCAGTAAGTGGCTGATTTACATGGGTGAAAGATTTTCCATACCAAAAGATGAACTCACAGGTCAGACCCTCTCCTAACATTTCCTCAAAAAAAAAAATATAAGAAAGTTCTCTCTGTTCATTTTTTTAAATCAGAGAACACACATAACAAAGGTTACATCAAAAATTGACATTTAAATGGCTGAAATTTCAGAATCTTACATAATCAACAAATGTTAAAAAAAAAAAAGGCTTTATACTAGAGTTGGTCAATAGGTTCTTTTAGCCCAAGGGAATATGCACAAACAGCTGCAGTAGAAACCACAAGATTAATTAACATAGGCAATCCCCAACATACAGACAGGTTGTGTTCTAAAGCTGCATCTGTAAATCAACTGTTTGGAATTCAGAGTACATTGTCCCAGAGAAACATTTTTCTATTCATGACAAGTTCTCAGGTCAGCCCCAAGAAAACTACTAAATCCATAATATAGTGGAATTATAGTACTAAATGAATAGTAATTATTATTAAACTATGTATAATGATCCAATCTAAGATGGAAAGAGTCCAGCACCCCCAGTTACACTAAGGTCATGGTTTTCTCTTTCTCTGGCTTCCCGCATTTGTCAAGTAGTAGGAAACAAATGAGCGCTTGCATATATGTAGACATACACACACACCCATAGACACATATTCCAGGTCTAATCCATCAGTAGTGACTTCCATAGCCTAAAACAGGGGAACAAGGCCTGGGGGCAAGTGGAGATGGGAGATAGAAACACTTTGCAATAATTCTTGGTACCAACTATTTTCTTAAATGCCCCTTCCCTATTTTAAAAGGACCAAGGATTTGTTCACATGTTGGTTTGTTTTCTTCTTTCTATCACAACATCTAGTGGTTCTGTCCAAGATTCCTCTCCCTCTTAGCTTGCTAATAGTTTCTCCCCATTCTTCTATCCCTGAAGTAGGCAGGTTCTGGAATTTTCTGAGGGTCTTTACAAATAATCATAATGGATTAACTTATGTGGAAGAAATGGTTCCATCCTATACTCTGACACATTATTTTTCACTTGGACCCTGAAGTGAAAGATAAAGCTACACATGGAAGGTAGGGATGGGTCCTTGTAGGCAAAGAACTAAATTAAGATTCATCTAAGTACAGAGGAAAACTATTTTTAAGCTATTTTGGCATCACCAAAGTTGGGGCTAGAGCAAGAGTTCTGGGGCACAAAACAGGAAAGTGAGGGACAAGCAAGTAGAACTTTTGTTAGGGATTTGGTCTAAAAAACCATCACTGATTCAACAGCAGTATGGGGACAAGAGATGACTAAAACAATGATGAATTCACTCTGCTGTGTGGGCATAGTACCACCCCACTTCCACCATCACTCCATGGCCTGTGTATGACTTGAATTAGCTAATAAAAAGAATAACAAAGCAATTAACATTTATGCAATACCAACCTTCTCTTGTACTTTTGCAATACTAAGAGGAACATTAGAAAATATCCAAACAAAAACCCAGACAATCTTAATGATTAATCGCCAGGATTCATAACTACATGACAGCCATACCAAAAAATAAACACTTTATCATCACGAAGGAGGAAGAGGATTGAGAGATGCTCCCGGAGCACATGATAAGCAGGCTAAAAAACTCACAGAAATACTTCTGGGGCCAAGGACATCACTTTGCAAAGCAATAACAACAAAGTCTAAGGAAAGGTACAACCAGTGAATGTAGGTGGGTTTTAACTCCAGAGGAAAGCTACAAAACAACTAAGATCCAGGAGTGAAATCAAGAAGCAACATCCACCCGCACTCAATTAGCAACATGTCATTGTTAATTTTTTTTGGACTTCGTTTTCACAGAGGTATCAGGGAAATGATGACATGACTTGCAGTTGGCTTTGATTTGAGGGAGGGAGGGCTGTGTAAGGTCAAGACTTGGCTACCAAATGGCCAAGTCATGAGAATTCCTTTACAGAAATAGCAGGGATTCATGATAGCTGTTTGATACCAGAAATAACAGGAAATGTCTCCTTATGGAACCTGGATCAATGTAAAGAAACAAAACAAACTATACAATATATGGCTTCATGTTGAAAAAATTCTGTATCTATTGAATATCTAGCAAGAAATGACCTGGCTTCCAGAATCATACGTGAGATGTTCTCTGTTCTTCAAATGTAGCTCCCCTCTCTGAAGCTAGAGATCTAACAACTGGAGAGAGCACAGGCATTTTTATCTCAGGCATCTTCCTGTTCTCACTGGTTCTAGGAAGTAATAAAGTTCTTTCTCCACTAGGACAAAGAATGGGAAGATTCCTCCCATTAGCTCTAATTCTTCTTTACATCATGACTAACGTGAAAATATATTTAGTATGAATGTATAAGTAGAGCCTATATCAGATTGCACACCGTCTTGGGGAAGGGGAGAAAATTTGAAACTCAAAATCTTCTGGAAGTGGATGTTGAAAATTAAAAATAAATAATTTTTTAACAGTGTAAAGGAGAGAAGAAAGGGGAAAAAGCATCTATTAAGCGTCTATTATGTGCCAGGCATTGTGCTAAGTGCTTTAAAAAATATTTCATTTGATCTTCACAACAACCTTGGGAGGTTGGTGCTATATTGGTGCCCATTTTAGAGTTGAGGAAACTGAGGCAGGCAGAAGTTAAGTGACTTATGTTGTATAGTGAAAGTAGAGTCTTTGAGCTTGAAGATTGTGATCGATGAGTAGCTGAAGGCCAGAGGGGACCCTAGCCACTGTCTTCATGCTGAATTTTCTACTAAAGGTTTGAGCTGTGCCTGAGAGGCCACTCACCTCTACCCCTTTCATCCAGTGGGATAACAAAACGTTGTAAAGCAGGGAAAGAATCTGTTGTCATTCTGAATAGTGGCCCACAGTTGTCTTTGGTGAGACTAGCTTCAGATTCCCCTCAAATAAGAATGGAGACCCCAGTTGCCTATATCTGATTTCACTTATTTCCTGCTTTTTTTTTTTTTTACCTATTTCAACATAGAAAGGAGTTAGGAGAGAGAATGTCCTCACAGCTGGAGCCTGGAAAATTTAACATTACATCTATTATCTCTTTAATAATTTTTTTATATTGGGGGTTTTGTGTATTTGAAACTATCTTAAAACTATCTAAGCCATGTGAGTTATACTTGCTTAACTGTATTTGGGGAGATTAAGAATGAAGGGAGGAAGTCCAGAGGGGAAACAAGTTACACTGAGGATCTGTAAATGTAATTTGGATTCTGCAGTACAAGACAGGGCAGGAGTGGGGCGGTAGGGTGGAGAGGGAGTGGAGGCACAGTGTGAAGGAGGGTGGATGTTGAGATCCATTCATTTAACAGAGACAGAAGTTTATTTGCAAAAGTTCCTTAGGACCAGAGAACCTTGGCACAAACAATCCTGTAAAAGCAGGGAAGTAGTTAACCAAGTGAAGCAGCAATGATTTTCCCTTTTCTCTAGTAGACAGTGAGGAAGATCTCACCGAGATCCTCCTCCTTAAGAAATGAATCAAAACAATGTGGGTACAGGTTGAAATACATACCCTCCCTATCATCTTGCTTGATAATGGAGTTGTCTCCAAGATGCCTTCAGAGAGCCTACAGAAGATGAGCTTTCACTTCAATTGTTGTTTTCAGTTGTTCAGTCATGTCCAATTCTTCATGACCCTGTGGACTATGGTGGCCATGAGGTTTTCTTGGCAAAGATACTGGAGTGCAAAAGCCACTCAGTGGAGCAAAATTATTTATACCTCAATACTGTTATTCTATTAAGTAGTCATTGTATTTACCACTGCAACAGTGCAGAAACCATTAAACAGAAGAGAATAGGAGCAGGGTAACCAGCCATTCCAGGAGCATTTCCATCTAAACTCTTCCAAGTTATGATGAGTAAAAGAGCATTCTAATGGTTGACTTGTATTTAGAACTTTAAAGTTTATAAAACATTACATGTATATTATCTTATTTAAGCCTCACAACAAATCTCTTGTTGGTTGGTACTTCAAGCATTTTAATAACCAGTAAAGTGAGGGTCAGAGAGATTAAGTGATGCATTCATGATTGTAGTAGTAAGTTGCAAAGAAAAAAAATTGAACCCAAATCTTCCCAACTCCAAGGCCAGTCCTCTTTCAGATGTGCTCAGTCACCTGTATCTCCTAAAAAGGTCATTCAGACATTTGCATGAATTGGCCATGACCAACTTATGACTGACCCCTCAATACCTGTTATATAATTTTCATAAAGCATTTGGCCATGGAATACTTCTGGAGTTAAAATGTATTTATGGAACCAATAAATTCTGACCAAGGAAGAGGCAATAGATGAGACTGAGGGGTTGGTGCAATTTTGGAGAAAAATAAAATAAATTTTTATATTGAAAATTACCACATGATAAGCATTTTAAATACATAACCACATATTTTAAAAGGCAAAATATTTTCAGTGCCCTCATTTTCTCAGAGAACTACTAATCATATTGTTTGGACAAATGGGATTCACAGAATAGTTTGGCAAACACTGACCTTACTGATCAAGTCCCTATTCCTCAGCTGATCATTCAAGATCCTCTTTGACCTGGTACTAGTCCATCTTTCTAACCTGATCCCCCAGTAGGCCCCCAAATAGACCTGATCACCCATCAAGTCCAGTCATCTCACTATCTATCCTACGAACATGGTATACTCTTTTCACAGTGGATAATAATATCAACTCTGCTCCATCTTAACTATATGAACTTGGATAGGTCATTTCTCTCTGGGCCTCAGTTTCTTCATTTTAGAGAAGGAGGTTGGACTAGAGGATCTCTAAGCTTCCATCCAGATGTAAACCCTAAGCAGACTTAAATATGTCTTGGATTGTAACTCTTTCCTACTATGACTATGGTTCTCAACCAGCTCCAACATCATAGACAAAGTCAGAGTACACATATGAATCACTCATGAATAAGAAGTTACATAAATCAAGCTCAGAAAATGAGTTGAGTCCTCATTTATCTGATGTATTCTTATTTTTCACCCAGTCTTTAAAAATGCTATATCTTCTGATTCTCCTCTATGCCTATGCCTGTATTGCCTAGGATACCATACACCTCCTTTGTGTCCGATTCCCTTCTCTTCTGTAATAACATGTAAGCTCTTTGATAGGAGGGCCTACTTAATTTTTTTTTTGTCATTGTATCCCCAACATCTAACATACTACCTGGAATATACAAGGTGCTTAATTTTCCAATTAATCTTTCAATTAGAATTAACCTATTTTCTTTCCCTCCCATCTTTCCCCACCCCAATGGAAAAAAAAGAAAATGAAACTCTTGTAACAAATATACATAATCAAGAAAAACAAAGAAGGTAATTAATAAACATTTCTTAGTTGATTTATTTCTTCTCCCAAAATGTTCCACTTTATAGAGCAATCTTTGTGTCACTTTTTCTTCCATCAGTCTAATTTATACACAAGCTTTTTTCTCTCTCATTTTTGCTGCATCCTACACAGGTCCCCTTAGCCCTCAACATGCTCTCCTCCCCACCTCCACCATTTATAATTTCTGTCTCAAGCTGTTCTCACTGCTTCCTCGTGGCATCGAAGTTCCTCTGGTTTTCAAAGTCTTTGCCAGCAAACTAAAGTTCTAATCAATCCTTCCAAGCTAAAAAGGCTTAGCACAAGGGTCCGGGAAGGACTCGGTGTCCTCTGTCCAAGAAGCAGCCTTATTAGAATAACTTAGAGGAGACACATCTTCAAGTTTGTAGAGTGATCAATTCTGGGACACAGCAACTCTCAAAGGTGAAGAAATTGAGGAGGAATGCCCAACCCTAACAAAATCATGGGTCCTTGATACATTGAAATAGGAAGCCCCTCTCTCTACTCCTAATTTGCCTGACAGCCCCGTTCTGTCACCTCACTACTCACTTTCCCCTCACTACTTAATACTTACCTGCTTTGTCTCAAGTTCTGGTCCACTTTATTCCCAATTTGTAAAATTCATAAAAAATATATATTCCTTTGCTCATCATTTAAAGTCCTTCATAATCTAATTCCAACCTCTCTTTCCAGACTGATTTCACATTACTCTCCTTCACACACCCCACATTCTAGTCAGACATACTCATTCTTCAATTTGGAGCTCTGTCCAAAGGGCTATACAACTCTGCATCCCCTTTGATCCAACACTACCACTGCTAGGGCTGTATCCCAATGACATTTCAAAAAGGAAAAAGGACCTATTTGTACAGTAATATTTATAGCAGCTTTTTTTGTGGTGGCTAAGAATTGGAAATCAAATTAAAAGATGTCCATCAATTGCTAAACAAGTTGTGATGTGCGATTGTGATGGAATATTTGTTGTGCTAATGAAATGGCAAGCATGATGATTTCAGAAAAACCTGGAAAGACTTGAATGAACTGACGCAAACTGAAGTGAACAGAACCAGGAGAACAATGTACACAATAACAGCAATATTATAAGATGCAGAGCTGTGAATGATTTAGTTATTCTCAGCAACATAATGATCCAAGATAAACCCAAAGGACTAATGGTGAAGCATCCTATCTGCCTCCAGAGAAAGAACTGATATTGTTTGAATACAGACTGAAGCATGCTGTTTTCACTTTCTTTCTTTCATTCTCTTTTTTTATTTGAGTCTTCTTGTACAAAATGACTAATATGGAAATGTTTTACATGATTGCACATGTATAAACTATCTCTGCTTACCAACTCAAAGAGGGGGAGGGTAGGAAAGGAAAGAGGGATAGAATTTGGAACCCAAAACATTTTTTAAATGTTAAAAGTTGTTTTAACATGCAGTTGAGGGAAAATAATATATATGTATATATATATATACATAAAGATAGATAGATAGATAGATAGATAGATAGATCTTTCTCATACACAATATTCACCTACCTTTGTACTTTGCCATGGCTACCCACATAGATGCCCCAGGTTAACAAAACGAACCATCAAAATCAACTAAATTTCTATATCATAACAATAACAAAATTCAAGAGGAAATAATAGAACTGAAAATCTCGTTCAAAACAACTACAAAATGCATAAATTATCTGAGGACCAACATGCTGAAGATCACAAAAGACTTATATAGACTCAATTACAAAATTCTCCTTAAAGAAACAAAGAACAAGAAAAATAGCAGGAAAAATATTCAGTGCTCATGGTTAGGTTGTATTAATATAATAAAAATGACAATATTATCAAAGCTAATTTGTATTTTAAATGTCATGTCAATATCTAGAGGGATACTTTATAGAACTTGATAAAATAATAATACAATTTATTTAAAAAAACAAAGACCTGGAATGCCACCCACCCTCTGCCTCTCCTTCTTGGGATGCCTAGTCTTCTTCAAGGCACTGCTCAAGTGCAACATCTTCAAAAAGATCTTTCCTGATTCCCCTCTCTTATTAATATGTCCATCACCCAAGTGACTTTGTATGAGAGAGAGAAGGGAGGGGGGGGAGAGACAGACAGAGAAAGAGAGAGAGACAGAGAGACAGAGAGAGAGAGAAAGAGAGAGAGAGAGAGAGAGAGAGAGAGAGAGAGAGAGAGAGAGTTTCTATTTCCTTATTTGTATACGTCGTCCTCCCCCCTACCCTGGATAATCTAAGTATCCCTAGTGCCTAGCATAGTACCTGGAACATAGTAGGTGCTTGGTGACATTAATTAAAATGAGTAGCAATCAGTTCTAGTCCAGGTAGGTTTGTTGTCTGCATACATTTAGAATCTCATCTGCTACATTTAGAATATATCCCTACTGAACATTTTCCAGCCAGACAAGATGTAGACAAAAAAAAAAAATTTGAAAGAAACAGCAGGACACCATCTATTTTCTCCAGATTTGAAAGGAACCCAACTACTGCCAAATTCCAGTAAACTACTCTCTAACTCTGGCCCATGGGAAAAAATGAGAATGAGGAGGACTGGTCCAGTTGAAAGCTGGTTGCATTACGTCACAATTGCACATGCTAGCCAGTTCAGAAGTATATTCTTAAAAATGCAAACATTCATTGCCAGTCTTAAGAAAAACCTATGAACCAGACTGCCTATACCCAAAGTGTTTATTAATCAAGCAATCCCCAGAGGGAACAATGAGAATTAGTGCCAGAGCTATAGAAGGCTAAGACTTTTTATTTTATTAACATGAGAAATATGGGTAGTATATATACTGTACCTCTTGAAAAGAAAGCAATTCAGCCCAGAGATGCAGTTTAATACCTAACTGGACTTTATTATAATTCCTTTTTGATTACAGCTTCCTTTATTGGACTTTAACAGTGTTTTGGTTACCATAAGCCC
>JAQQSU010005294.1:0-13836 GCA_028627135.1 Pseudochirops cupreus | reverse complement strand
AGCTGCCCCCGGGGCACAGCCGCGGCTTCAGGCCAGGCTGGTTTCAGTTGGTTCACAGTGCTGATATGGTTCCTCGTAGCCGAGCTGACTTTAGTGGGAAGTATCTTTGTGTGTGTTTTGGAGTTCTAGGATTGGTTTAGAGTCCTATTTCATGGGTATTTTGGGGTGGCTATGTGAGAGCTGCGATATGTTACTGCTGCTACGCCGCCATCTTGGCTCCACCCCCCTAAATCTCATTCTCTAAAGATGCAAAATGGCAGGTGACCTAAAAGGCCATAGACATGTGGGCAGTGTCAGAACTGCAGCAAATTACCAATGATTATTTGTTTGAGTGAACTCTTTTAAAAGATATCATCAAAGATCTAAATGAAAAGAAGGAAATTTGGTGGTCAAGTTGCAACAGTTGGATCTGTATCAAGATCTTCACTGATTGCTATAAAATATTTAAAGATTTAGGGAGAAAAAAGACCTTTTCTAATAACGAAATTGATCCTACATTGAGAATTTATGAAAGAATATGGAAAAAACAAGAGGTGTGAATAGCTTTTATTTTTTTGTCCAGTAGAGAAAGTCCTTACATGGATAAGATCATAAACTCAGCACAATATTAAAGCTTCTAATAGAATATTGTATGCTCCATAAATATTCTGCTGTTATGTTACATACTCCATAAAAGCAGGCATCATGTTTTATATAAGGTTTGCTTTCTATCTAGTGACTAACACCTTCTACAGTGGAACATCAAATTTTAGGAGAGGAAGTGGCCTTAGAAGTCATCTAAGCTACCATTTATTTGGACAGATTAAGAAATTGAGGCATTGGCAGTTAAATTGACTTGACCATGCAGCAATATAATAGCAAAAATTGATCCCTTGTCTCCTGACCACAGTCCTGTGTTGTTGAGTAAATCATACTGGTTGTGGTGTTCCATATCTTCCTTCCTAAAAAGCTGGTTATTATATAGGCTTAAGAAGAACAACACTGTGTATCCAATTCTGACCACTTCAATTACGATTACCTTTCTGACAACTGCCTTTTAAACATCCCCAAGATACCACACCAGACTCACAATTTTATTTTGGGAGTTCCAAAGGACTTTTAGATTAATTTGTCATATCAGGAATCCAACCTAAGCTCTGGAGGGTTGTAGAAAAACAGCCTGGTCGTTGACCAGTGGTGGTCATAGATATTCTGGTTACCTAAAAAAATGCAACCACTTAATCCATTCAGATAATTGATATAAAAGGCTTCTCCCTTCCCCCTTGAAATATTTTGATAATATTGTCCAGTTTCTACTCTGTTTTGAGTTTGTAGCTAAAAGGGATAGTTTATCATAGCTTATTTAGGATCTTTTCTTTAAAAACTCCTGTTGGTTTTTAGAGCAATACAACCATCAGTCATCACAAACATTCTAATTGGATCAATGAAGCCAGGAAACCAGGCCAAGAGCTATTCAACCTCTGTGACAGGACTCAGTGGCAATCCAGTAGCTCCCTTGAAGTTTGTTGAAGCAATTTAAATTAAGAAAAGTTTTTTTGGTTGTTTTTTTGTCCATTACCATTTGGAAAGAAATATGTTTCTGACTGGAATATTTTGATGGAACAATGTTCATTTTAGGCAAGCTTTAGATATTGGAGACAATTTCAGAAAAATTAACAGTTTTTTTTCCTGGAAAGTAAAAAGCATATGATGAACCACAGGGACTATTTATATCTTATGTTCATATACAAAATATCCCAATGAAGTCCCCCTTTGCCATTTCACCATATGTTCATGCCACCCAGCTTCTTAATGGCAATGCCAGTGATAAACACAAACTCTGGTAGGTCCCAGAAAGATGAAAAAGGATCAAGTGAGACCTGAAAGCTGATTATCCTTGTATTTAAGGTCCAGGCTAGCTGAATAAGGAAATGCTGACCGTTAGAAAATTAATGAATTTTTCTAAGCCCAGAAACCCACATCAATCTTCACTCTTTGTTGGTGGGGAAATACCCACTTGCACAAAATATATGAATTGATACAAGGAAGAAAAAATGAAATTAAATGAGATGTGACAGCAAACATAGTGTCTGCTTTGTATTACTCTGTCAAAATCTTAAACTAAGAGGAAATATTCCTCATAAATTGACCTTTGCATGTTCTATTAACTGTATCCTAGGCAATTTCCTCAAGGAAAAAATATAGGAAAATGCTAAAAGTCATTTGCATGGCCACAATTTTTAAAAATCTGGTAAAATGAATGTGTGTGTGTGAAAGAGAGACAGACAGAGAGACGGAGACAGAGACACAGAGACAGAGACAGAGACACAGAGACAGATTGAGAGAGAGAGAGAGAGAGAGAGAGAGAGAGAGAGAGAATGAGAGAGAGATTTCCTTCACTGCTCCAGAAAATGCTTTGCCATTTTCATAAGAATCTTATGATATTCCGAATACTTGGGAATGGAGGAGCAGGATATGGAGAGCTATAGTATAGAAATGGGATTAGCATGTTTTGTTTCCTAATGCTGACTTTTCACTCCCCCGAACTTCCTTGCCTCTATGTTTAGGATGTCACCAGCATCTTCCCTGACAGACACCTAGATTCGAAAGCTCAGAATTATCTTAGATTTCATTTTCCCTAAACCTCTCCATCCAATAATTTGATGAATCCCACCAGTTCTTCTTGTGCAGTATTTCTCACATCATTTTCTACTTTCCATGAACTCTTTATAGACCCTAATTCTGACCCTTCTTACCTCTTGCTCTTCATTCTCTCTTATCTCCAGTTTCCCAATGACCAGGTCTGGTCCCATCACTCCTCTGTTCAAAAATGTTCATTTCTTTCCTCTTGCTAAACAGATAAAATGAAAACTACATTTAAGTCCTGAACTTTCTCTTTCCCCAATATGGCTCAAAATTTCTTTTTATGATTTATTTTATTTATATTACACCCTTCCAAAAGCATTAGTTCTGGAATCAAAGAAACTTGGCTCCAATGTTACGTGTGGTTCCTGTTACATATGTTACCTTGCAGAAGTCGGATCATGTCTCCATGACTGTTTCCTCATTTGTGTAATGAGATTGTTAAACCAGATGAATTCATGCTCCCTTCCAGCTCTAAACCCAATATGCTCCTATATTCTTTATATTTATAGTAATAATAATTGTTATTATTGTCACTCTATGTTCTAGCAATCTTCCAGATATTCCATAGAACTCTACCTGTTAGAAGCCTTCTTCCTTCATGAAAACTCTTCCTCCAGCTAAAAAATAATCTTGCTCTGTTGAAATTCTCCTAAACTCTTATCACATTGTGATTCACATTATAATTATTTGTACATGTCTTATCTCCTTACTAGACTGTAAATTCTCTGAGGGCAATGACTCTGTTTTTTTTTCTTTGAGCCATATCTCGAATTTACAATAGTATACTAACATACATTTGGAAACCACATACATTGGACCTAGGTTCAATTCATGGTCCTTCCACTTCTACAAGACCTTAGGTATCACACTTTAACTTTCTGAGCATCAGGGTTAGGGTTTGTGTGATTGAGAAGACTATTTAGCTAGAGCCTAGGACAGTATTAGAATTGGGCACTCAATCAGCATTTAATAAGTACCTACTTTGTGCAAGGCACTGGGCTAAGCACTGGGGACACAAAGAAAAGCAAAAGACAATCAGTCTCTGACCTCAAAGAGATCACAATCTAATGGGGGAGAAAATATGCCAACTACTACATACAAACAGACTGCTCCTCATCCTTCGTTTTTGAAAAGCACCAATGTCATCAAAAGATGATATCTTTACTTGAACATTAATTGGATTTAAGTGAGGCAAAGTTACACAAAGTCATCAGCCTTTGTCTGACCAAGCCCTAAGATGTGTGACCAGGCTTTAAACACTCTACCGTACACCTCCTTCATGGGCACTGGAAAAAATTTTCTCATCTACCCATTCCACCAGGGAAGTCTTCACATGCTTGGGACACCCCCCTAACTCACCAATGAGTTTGAGACCTGTTGTTACCTTCAAACTGGGTTAGCCCAGGGTGTATGGGGTGTTCAGGAAGGACTAGCATCTCTGGTATGAGGATTTGCCAAGCCTTTTTCAGAGCTGTTTATGACCATTAGTGTCCACCTGTCACCCTGTGACTCTAAGAAGCATATAGCAGGTATAATGGCCACACCCTGTTAAAACCGTTTCAGCAAACAGGCTATATATAAGAAATCATCAAAGAGGGAAGGCACTACGACAAAGAAGAATTAGGGAAGGCTTCTTATAGAAAAGAGATGTTAACAAGAAAGATAATACAGACAGAAACCCAAATTCAGTCCTTTGGAGGAGAAGTCTTCATATCTCCAAAGCCCCCATAGGGAACCCAAGTGGACCTAGACATGACAGTGTACAAATGAAATAGCAGTGCAAAGAGGCGTTCCTGAACAAGGGAATGAAATCATGGGACTGAACATCCTCAGTAAGGGGGAGGAGTTCCTGGACAATATTCTTAGAAAAAGAAAGAACCATGCTTGTTTTTACAAGTATAATATATTGCATAAGCTAAAAAGAATGATTTCTAAAATGTTCCAAAATTGAATACAGTCCATGTAAACTCAGAGCTTCAGATCTAGGCAAACAGCTACAATAGACATTAAAAAATAATTGGTCGATGCACATGTTTAGGAAAGAATTCTCTGTGCAGAGTATTATGGTATCCAGGAAATAAACACTAGCTGATTTGACCAGTGACATTAATCCATCCTTAACTAAAATCACGCATTGGGTCTAAAAGAGACGTACTCATCATTTAAATGCACATTTTATTCAGGGTAAACCCAGAAAGAAGACTAATGCCTTGCTTTTTAACCAATGTCGTTCTCTCACCAAGTATGAAAATTTGAGAATTCAGGAAATAAAAAAATATTACAGCATTTTAATTTCCAATAATACGAACTTTAAAAATGCATGGTAATAGTCCTTTATCATGATCTTATTTGGAATTACATTTCTTTGTTCATATTTTCCCCCCTGGCTACTAGTATCATTAGCATAATCATTTAAAAAGAAAAAAAATAGTAAATCTTTTTTTTTAATCTTCATAAAATCAAAAGGTCAGTTTGCTTTTCCCATTGCTGTAGGTTTGACATCATATAAAACCCAGTCTGCCTGGGCAACGCAACCCCACCCCTTCCCTCTTGGTACTTCACACGGTTCTTTGATCTGGCATTCATTTTATATTACTACAAAAATACCTTTTTCAAAGAATAATTTCTTTTTTCTTTTATTGGTGGCAAAGCAGGAACTTTGCATTATTTAAATAGTCCCCTACAAAGTGACATATTAGTCTTTAAAAAAAAACTTTAAAGGCTAGAAATACTAATCAGCTCTAATTATTGATCGGTTCTGCAAAATGGGAAATCTACAAACCAGGTTCATTTTATAATTAGTCAGTATGATTTTATGACTCTAATTAATGGTTTGGTTTTTTTTGTTTTTTTTTTTTTGCTTGCCTCCCTCTGTTAAACCAGTGAAGTTACAAGTTGGTCACAGAGGAGGAAAAATGTTAAAAATGTTTCTCCTGCTGAGGTCAAGCAATTTTTGTGACTGGAGGGTAAGTAACCTGCAGAGGAACCATAAGTTGCTGGGCTTCTGCAAGAGCATTTGGTTTCAGTAATAATGCATATTACCAGTTCTCAGCATGTGAAAATGATTCGTGTTTAGCTCCAGTGAATAAGAAAGCAATTTTTAAAACTCAGAAGTTTGGTTAAACAAGTTGAAACATCTGGATTCTCAGTGTCTATTATTAGTGACAGAGGTATATCCGTGTTTCTACTGAAACTCTCAAAACACCATATTACAATCAGTAATTGATCATTTGTGTCATATCTGGAGAATGCAAAAGGTATGAACATTGAATAAAACACAAACTTGAGGTTAAATAAAAATATTGTCCTTGCTTTTTTGGAACTTTTATTTAAAGGTATAAAATATTTTTTTCCTTAGGTTTCCCAAATGTCAGTAATATCATTACTTACTTTACATTACATATACTTCATGGGTTATTTTGTCATCATATCATTGTATGAACTGTAACAAAGTATTCATTTGTTATGCAAAACAGTTTATTACTGAACGATGGCATTCTGATATTATAAAGGTACCAGTTGTTTTATGGACTATTTTCACTTCCACTGGCAAAATTGGAACACGTCCTTTAAACAAATTATTATGAAAGAACTAGTCTCATTCTGAGTAGTACTTGGATGACTTCTGCATTTCTCACAAGTAGTTGACAAACTTAGAATCTACTTGTTACAGTCCATTTCAGATTGTTTACAAATACATGTTAAATTCTGTGGCCACCAAGAGAGAATGTTTACAAAAAGATCATCATGAAAATAATTAGTTTACATACCAACATTGATTGGTAAGGACAAAGTAAAAGAGAAATTCTACAAATAAATTAACAAGACCTTCCAAATTAAATCAGTATACATACTTTAGTACTTTTCTATGTCATTATAAAGGTGTGAAGAGGGAAGAATGGGGAGAAATATATGAGAAACAATGGTCCAAGAAGCATGATTGAGAGAGTCTTAAGACACAGATTTCCCAGAAGCCTAAGGCCTCTATATAAAGAACATTTTCTTTGAGAAAACAAAATGTTAGGCAGTAGATACGGCCAGCTGGGTGGCACAGTGAATAGAGCATTGATTCAGGAGTCAGGAGGACCTAAGTTCAAATCTGACCTCATACACTTGACATTTATTAGCTGTGTGACCTTGGGGAAAGTCATTTAACCCCAATTGCTTTGCCTTCCCCCCTCCAAAAAAATAATTCTATAAGGAAGGAAGTAGTTTATATTTTAACAGAAAACAAAAGGTGCTATTGTTCTGGATATTATCTTTGAGTCACCTGTCTATGTATAGTTAGATCATTGACTCATCAAAGTACAGATCAGAATTAATAAACAAAATAAGAAAAAATTAATAGTGAGAAAGATACGATGTATAATTGAAGCACTGTAACCCTAAATATTTAAACATGTATCTGACAATCAAAAATAGGAAAAATAACAGAAATGGCATTGACTATATTAACTGTATCCAGAAGTTTAACATTATAATTAGCTGACATAACAAGAAAACCAAAAACTCAAGGAAATGACTTAGCAAATACCTGACTTCCCAGTTGGAGGGAGATGGCTGCCAAAGGCAACAGATGTTTAGAATATAAACTCATTTGTAAAGTCTGATTTGTAAAAATGATCAATGGTCATGTACAGTATTGTCTTGAAGTAAAGAAGAGCATTGGAGAGTAAATTCAATTTAAAGAAAACCTGGTAAGATATATAACTTAATGAAGTCATCCAAAAGGCATGAAAAAAGATGAAAATAGATGGACTAAAAATATTAGGATATTGAAAATATCTGCAAAATAATTAAAACCAATGTTTTTCTCAAACAAGAACATGGGAACTACTATACTTGGACCTTAACATGATAGTATCAACTTTTCTCATAGAGGAGGTAGAAATGGTACCAAAGAGAACAAATAGAGGAAGAACTTCTGGGTTGGACTAAGTTCTGTCTTGAATCTCATACCATTCTGAGGGTACTGAAGGATCAATATACAAGGTCTCTGCAAAAGGGAAAGTTACCAAAAGCATGATGAAATTATTCTGAGACCTCAAAAAGTGGGACAATAAAGAAAAAGTGAATAATTATTAACCCCATATGTCTCTTTTTATGTGTTCAAATTCACTATGAGTCATCTCTCCACAATTCAAGGGCATCTTGAATTCAATTCAATAAACATTTATTAAGTGCCTACTATGTGTCAGGTAAGCAGCTACATAGCTCAATAGATAAATCGATGAGCCAGGAGTCAGGAAGCCCTGAGTTCAAATTCCATCTCAGATACTTACTAGTTGACCCTGGGCAAGTCACTTAATCTCTGTTTGCCTTAATTCACTGGAGAAGAAAATGGAGAACCTTTCCAGTATCCTTGCCAAGGAAACTCCATGGACAGTATGGTCTACAGGGTCACAACGAATTGGACATGACAACAATAACAACAATGTGTCAGGCACTGTGCTAAGCCCTGGGAATTAAAAAAAAAAGGCAAAAGATAGTTCTTGTGTTCAAGGAGCTTAATAGGGGATATAACATGAAACAAATATGCATATATATATATATGTATATATATATATATATATCAAGCAATAAACAGAATAAATAGGACTAATAAGAACTTTTATTAATGGGGAACAAGTAATTATTCACAAGTCGTATACCATAACAGATGCTATTTCTGACATTTCACAGTTAATTAAAAGATGTAAAGAATAATATCCCATTGTAATTATTCTTTGTTATTTTTAAATCCTTTAATTCAGTTCAACAAAATGCACATTGTAGGTTTATTTTTTTTACATTGAGATATCCCCTTTGTTTACATAAAAATCATTTAGTTTACCACTTTGATGAAGGAGATTCATCAGAATCCAGATGGAAGTTAGATCCTTATGAAAGGCAAGGTGCTCCAAATGGTTTTACATTAAGATGACATTTTACTAGTTGCATCAAACCCTGGAAGATTACAGGGCCTCTAGGAAGTTATCTGTAATCATCTAAAGTAATTTCCTCCAACAATGCTGAAAACCCAAGGAAGAGTGACCCAGTAGATAAATGTTCCTCTACTTGTTTATTTGCTTGCTGTCTCTCTCATTACGTCATTTTCTTGAGGGCAGGGACTGTCTATTGCCTGTTTTTGTATCCCTAGCACTATGCATAGTGCCTATAGTGGGCACTTAATAAATGCACATTGACTAATCAAATTTTACCAATGCTTTGCCAGAGTAAAAGGGGTGGAAAATGGGGTAGAATACCTAAGGGGGAAAGGGAGGAGAAGATTTGGCCAAAGCTGAGGTCTTCCCTTCCGTTCTCCCCAGTTCTTCCTCAAGTGAATGCTAGAAAGTCTTTCTTTCCATAGTTTCTCTGGACTGATAGATGAGAGTTCAAATTAGGAGTCCTATGAAGAAGTTGTTCCAGTTCAAAAGCTTTTTCACACTTAGATAAGACTCTTGAATGAATTGATCAGCTGAGTATCTTACCATCTGTATTTATGGAGGTGATATTGATTAAATCATACCTTTGCAAGTCTATAAAACTGAATATGATAGTAAGTTTTAGCTTGGTCTCACATGCTAATTTTGGTCCAGTAACTAAACCAACAGAGAGCATCCTTACATTGTTAAATGCCAACTTGGTTTCCTCCATGTAAAGTTAAATCAAATGTCATAGACACATGTTGACCCCATTCATATTTCCTTCAAACTGCAGCTAGAGGCAGAAAGAAATATTGCCTAAATTTTTGCTTATTGGAATCTCTTTTTTTGGTCAGCTTTAGAAAGCCTGCATAAAGAATATGTGAAAAGAATAAGCTTAATTGTAACTAAGATACTAGGAAAATACAAAGTATATGCAGGATTAAAAGAAAATCCTTTGACAGCCTGGTCCTTAGTTTTTCTTATAAGCAACCACATCACCACAAGAGAACATCTAGTAATTAAAGTAGTTCAGAAGCTTATCGGGGAAGTAACTAAACTGATGAGGCTCCAGATGGTGCTAGAGAAATAATACACACCAGTACTTTGCATCTGGGTCACGAAGCCGTCGGGCAGTTCCACGGCGGTCAGCTCCCAGATGAGAGCAAATAGAAAAGAAGGGTCAAGAGCAGCACACCAAGCACTGTGAGTATGATTTCTTTCTAATGGGATCATTATTTGGGAAAGATGGGGCTTTGTTTGTAATCATATGCCCTGTGTACCTGCTTCCCATATGGTAAGATCACAGCTGTCACTATGTGAGCATTTCCAACTTGACTTCAAGGGGTCAGAGAGTAAAAGACTTACTTCTCACCCTTGCTTCCCACAAATCAAAGCCTCAAATTACCTGATAATTTAGTTAGATACTACACTATGTTCTCTATTTGATTTATAATTTGGATTTACGTGGACACAAAGTTAGAAGGGTCTGGGAAATGGGATTCAGGTAGAATAGACATTCGGGGGGGTGGGGGGGGGGAGAAAAGTGCAGAAGGACATATCTTCCTAGCAGCTTGCCGTACAAAAAAGAGCAATGGTGTTTCCATCAGGAGGCCTGGTTTGAATCTCATCTCTAGCTCTTATTAGCCCTGTGACTCTAGAATAGGAATGACCTTTCTGAGTCTTAGTTCCATCTGTATAAAAGGGAAAAAATAATATTTGTACTAAGAAATTCACAGGGCTGCTATCAGAAGAAGACATTATAGAGCATAAAGTTTGTACAAATGGGAGCTATTATTATTACTATCGTTATTATTATCATTATAACAGCAATATTAAAGTAGTGACAAAAAATAAGAGATCAACTAATCAGAATCCTAACGCTGAAAAATTATTTTAAATTCTTATAACTTTCATACTATTTGCTTCTCTTTTGGAGAGCACTTGATTCACCATGTATTGAAAGGAAAACTTCCATCAGACCCTATCTTACCATTTGAGAAATATGTTTTGTCATGTCTTCAGTCATCTTATAATGAACTCATATAAACTAACCAAATGCTTCAATTATCTAAGGATAAAAATATATTGGAGTTCTTATAAATCAATGCTATTTAGGATTTTTGAAAAAATATAATTCGAAAGCATCTGACAACTTAAATGTAAGTTTAAAGTAAATGCAAGAAGATCCTTAGTAAACACAAGAAGATTCTTCCATTTTTCCACTCTTTACTCAGAAATTACTCAGAAAGTAATTCAGACAATATTTCCTAACTCAAACTGACAAAACTAGGAACTAAGAAATAGCTGAACTACTATATAACCCTTATTTGATCTATAATCCAAAATCTGCATAATTCAAGAAGAAAGAATAAGTTGCAATAGACTACAAACAGGCTTGATTTTCATTATTTCAAAGAAAATCAGCATTCAGAAATACAACACAAAGGCATTAAACAATTGCTAAAGAAAGTTCAGATCTAATTTAATATTTGATACTTTCATACAAATTAATTCAAGGTCATCTCATTTGTCACTAAACTCTCTCTTATTGGCCATTCATTCATTCCACAAGTATTCATTAAGTGCCTATTATGTGCCAGGCACTATGCTAAAGAAGCGTTGGCAATACAAATGAGAGTTCTTGCCTTCAAGGACCTTACAATCTAATGGAAGAAAACAACACATACAAGAAAGTCAAGTTGGGAGGGTGGAAGGTAGGAGGTGAACCAAGGATCATGATGTTTCATATGGTCAAAACCAAGAAGAATAACTGATGGAAGGTGAAGTTACCTTGAAAGTTCAGTTGCCAGTCCTCTATAAAAGGTTTGGGGAGGAGTTTAGTTCTCCACCATCTAGCCCTTCAATCAGAAGGGAGAGAAAGAAGGTAGAGGGAATGGAAAGGGTGCTGATTAACAAAACTGAGTTAATCAGCATGATGATGAGACCTCAGGGGATCAATTTATCCTCAAAGAGTTTACTTTCTACTAGAGTATGTCCAGGAAAGCTCCCATAGCCTTTGTCATAGAATCAAAAATTTAGAGCAAGAAGGAAATGTAAAGACCATTGAGGACAAATTCTCTTATTGTACAGATGAGAGAAAAGTGGTCCAGGTAACTAGAGTTACCTGCCCAGGGTCACACAGTTAGTAAACATATGAGGTAGGATTTGAACCCAGATCTTCCTGACTCCAAATCCAGGTCTTATTTATTCCACCACTCCCCTTCTTATGCTGTGCCTTGCTAAAGACTTCATTGCAAAAACAGGTTAGGAAGAGTTCACAAATACAGAATTCAGACTAAATTACATTAATAGCTTGTCTCTCTTCTCTCCTGCTGCTATATGCACTGTGGGGGATAAGGGAGGAGCAGAAAGACTCTACCAGACCAGCACACAAATCCTTTCAGATTAAGGCTCAATGCACATCTGGGTCTCACCATCTCTGCCCTTTCCCTAGGAATCATTGTCTAGTAACATGCCCTGATTCCTTGCCTTGTTTGCTAACTCTCTAATCACTTTTTCCAAGCCTCCAGGACCAGAGACTTTCCTCTCTGCTACATACCAATTCACTTTTTTTTTTTTTGCATAGTGCTGAACCAATCTTTCTATTCCACACCAATTTCTGAACCAAAATAACTCAAATAATATTGTAGCTCTTTATCCACAGGATGAAATAATATGGGAAGAGATGTATGAAGTAGAGGGAGAAGCAGAGAAAGGAAAACTGAAAGAGTAACATTCTATTATCTTCCAGTTCAGGGGTGGTGAACCTGTGGCCTTCTAGATCCTTAAGTGTGGCTTTTTGACTGAGTCTAAA
Source organism: Pseudochirops cupreus (assembly GCA_028627135.1). Taxonomy (NCBI): domain Eukaryota; kingdom Metazoa; phylum Chordata; class Mammalia; order Diprotodontia; family Pseudocheiridae; genus Pseudochirops; species Pseudochirops cupreus. The sequence continues at coordinate 1,491 of JAQQSU010005294.1, read as the reverse complement.
TTTTAACAGTAAAATTTTGATTCAGTCAAAAGGCTGCACTTAAGGATCTAGAAAAGGTTGGATTCACAAAGTTGGATTCCAAAAGCTACACTTAAGGGCCTAGAAAAATTTAGGTTTGGTTAAAAGTCACACTTAAGGATCTAGAAGGCCACATATGACCTCAAGGCTGCAGGTTCCCCACCCCTGCTCCAGTTACTAGTTCTCCTTCTCGCTCCCCTTCTCATTTTCCCTCTCCCTTTTTCATTCTCCCTCCCTTTCTATCCCTTTTCTCTCTCTCCCCCTTCCCCTCCTTCTCTCTTTCTCTCTCTCTCTTTCTCTCTCACTCACATACACACACACACACACAGTTCTTATAAAACATTTATTATACTTGTTTTGCAGGTGTTACTGAATAACAACAACAAAAAATCCATGAGCCTTGAGTATCAGTTTTAAGTTATATTACATAGATTTTTTGATACAATGGAATGGAAAAGAGCAATTCAGGGTAGGTAATGATTTATAGATCAAAGAACAAATTGCAGAATGGAAAAATCTATATGAGGTAATAGAGGAAAATAGCTGGTTAACCCTGGACCTGTAGCTGATACCTCAAGCTTAATTTTGCAAACTCTAGCTAACTATGTGATACCCTCAGCTGAAGTAAATGGTGGCAATAAATTTAAGCCAGAAGTACTCTTATTGCACTATTATGTTGTAAATGCTGGGGATACAAAGAAAAAATCCAAAGTCCATGTCCTCAAAAATAGGATATTCTCCTGTATACATATTTTATTGCCCAAAAGAATGCAAGTTCATTGAGAGCAGGAAAAATTTGGTCTGGTTTTGTACCCTTAGCCTTAGACAGTACCTTGCACACAGTGGGTGCTAAATTTAAAAAAAAATTAATGTACAAGAAAGACAAGAACATAAATGAAAATAAGGGAACTGAATTTAGAATGAATGTAAAAAAAAACCAAACAATACTGATTCCAGAGAAAAAAGCACACCTTCCTGCTCTCATCACAGAGAACTACTGGAGTGGAGTGTTACATATACTGTCAGATTTACCTAGATTGGTTGTTTTACTTAACTTTTTCTTAGTTCAGAGAAAGGGTTCTTTCTTTGTGGTGAGTAGAATTTGGCTAAAAGAATGTGGTGTAAAAAAAGGAGATAGGAATAAATTTCTTTAAACATAAATAAAACATATGAAGGATGGGGTGTTTGTCAAAAGATGGAATACATCTAATATTGACTAGTTTGGGATGGGTTTTTTTTTAAGTGCCTTGTGAGGTACATTGATGAAAGCCTGAAGTCCCTAATGCTAGAGAGGCTGAGGAAGATGGATTGCTCAAATTCAGTTCTGAACTCAGTACAGCTAAAGCCAATCAAGCATGTGCACTTAATCTGGCACCGATATGGTGAGCCCCCAGAAACAGAGAAGCCAAAAGGCTGCCCAGGGAGGGGCAAACTGGCCTAGGTTAGAAATAGAGATCAAAATTTCTGGGGGGG
>JAQQSU010005293.1:0-13836 GCA_028627135.1 Pseudochirops cupreus | reverse complement strand
TAGACACAAGAGGGAAAAAAAAAGAATTCTTGGAAGAGCTCAAAAAGAATTTTAAAAATCGAATAGGAGAGGTAGAGGAAAAAAATTGGGAAAAGAAATGAGAGTGACACAAGAAACCAAATTATGAAAAGAGAATTAATAGCTTAGTAAAAAGAAACACACAAAAAATGCTGAAGAAAACAATTCCTTAAAAACATAATTGGCCAAATGATACAAGAGGCACAAAAATCCACTAAGGAAAAGAACTCCTTAAAAAGTAGAATTCACCACATGGAAGAAGACGTACAGAGATTCACCGAAAAGAACTTAAAAAGCAGAATTGGTCAAATGGAAAAAAAAAGTATAGAAATTTACTGAAGAAAAGAATTCCTTAAAAATTAGGATTAAGCAACTGAAAGCTAATTACTCCATCAGAAATCAAAAATCAATAAAAAAATAGTCAAAAGAATGAAAAATAGAAGAAAATGTTATTTCATTGGAAAAACAACTGATTTAGAAAATATAGGAGTGATAATTTAAAAATTATTGGACTATTTGAAAATCATCAAAGAAAAAGTCTACACATAATATTTCATGAAATTATTAAGAAAAACTGCTGCTCCATTATCCTAGAACCAAAGGGTATCATAGAAATGGAAAGAATCCACTAATCTCCTCCTGAAATTGATCCCAAAATGAAAACTTCCAGGATACTATAGCCAAATTCTGGAGTTGCCAGATTAAGGAGAAAATATTGCAAACAGCCAGAATGAAACAATTCCAATATCATGGTGTCACAGTCAGAATCACACAAGATTTAATAGCTTCCATATTAAAGGAGCAGATGGCTTCTTATATGATATTCTAGAAGGCAAAGGAACTAGGATTGCAACAACGAATAATTTACTCAGAAAAAACAAATATAATTCTTCAATGTAAAATTAAAAATAACAATATTTGATGAAATTGAGGACTTTCAAGCACTCCTTATGAAAAGATAAGAACTGAGTAGAAAATTTGATTTTCAAATGCAAGATTCAAGAGAAGTATAAAAAAGGTAAGCATGAAAGAAAAATCATAAGGGACTCAAAAAGATTAAATTGTTTACATCCCTATGCAGGAAGAAGATACTTGTAACTCCTAATAACTATATCATTATTAGGTCAGTCAGAAGGAGTATACATAGACAGGGGGCATGACTGTGAGTTAACTATGATATGATGGTTTCAAAAACATAAAATTAAGAAGTGAGAAAGAGGTGTATACTGAAAGAACGGGAAAGAGAGAGGAACAATGGGAAAATGATTTCACATGAAAGGCATAAAAGGAAGACCTTTTATAGTTAAGGAGAAAATATGGAGGTGGTGGTCAATGCTTGAAGCTTACTCTCGTCAGAATCCACTTAAAGAGGGAATAACATATAAACTCAACTGGGTGTAGAAATTTATTTTACCCTACAGGGAAATAGGATGGGAACAAAATAAAAGAAAGGATGGTACTGATTAAAGGAAGGGAGAACTAAGGGAGTCAGTCTTCAGAATTAAAACAGTCTTCTGAGGACGAGAGAGAGAAACAGAGAGAGAGGAAGAGAGGCAGAGAGACAGACAGAGACAGAGAGGCAGAGAGAGACAGAGACAGAGAGACAGAGAAAGAGACAGACAGAGGTGGAGACACAGAGAAAAATAGAGACAAAGAGAGGATAAAGGGGGAAAATAGGATGGAATGAAATACACAGTAATCATAACTGTGAATGTGAATGGGATGAATTCACCCATAATATGGAAGCAGCAGAATAGATTAAAGATAGAATCTAACAGTGTGTTGTTTACAAGAAATATATTTAAAATAGAAAAAACACACAGAGGAAAAATAAGGGGCTTGAGTAGAATCTATTATGTTTCAGATGAAGTAAAAAATACAGGGGTAGCTATCTTACAGAAAGCAAAACCAAAAATAGTCCTAATTAAAAGACTTAAGCAGGGAAATGGGAGTTTGCTAAAAGGCAACATAGATGATGAAGCAATATCACTACAAAACACATATGCACCAAGTGGCATAGTATTCAAATTCTTAAAGTAAAAGTAAAATGAGTAACAGGAGGAAGTAGTAAAGCAATACTAGCAAGGGACCTCACTATTTCCCTAAGAACTAGCTACATTTAACCATAAAATAGACAGGAAAAAAAGTTAAGGAAATGAATAAAATTTTAGGTAAGTTACATATGATAGAGCTCTGGAGAAATTTGCATGGGGATAGAGAGGGATATACCTTTTTTTTTTTCCTCAGCTAAACATATCACTTTTACAAAAACTGACTATGTATTAAGGCATAAAAACCTCACAACCAAATGCAGAAAAGCAGAAATATTAAATGCATTCATTTTAGACCATAATGAAATAAAATTACATTCAATAAAGGACCCTGGAGACATAGATTAAAAATTAATTGGAAACTAAATAACCTAATCCTTAAGAATGAATTGGTTAAAGAACAAATTATATTAAAAAATCAATAATTTCATTAAAGAGAATGGCAACAATGGGACGACATAGCAAAATTTATGTAATGCAGCCAAAGAAGTACTTAGGGGAAAATTTATAACTCTAAATATTTACATCAACAAAATAGAAAAAGAATAGATCAATGAATTTGGCATCCATGTTAAAAAAAAAAACTAAAAAAAGAACAAATTCAACATCCCCAATTAAATACCAAATTGGAAATCCTAAAAATGAAAAGAGAGATTATTAAAACTGAAATTAAAAATAAATACAATCATTGAACTAATAAATCAAATTAGCAATTGGTTTTTATAAAAAAGCAATAAATTTGATAAACCAATTTAAATTATGGTTACTGTGTGTTTCCCTTTATTCTATTTTTTCACTATTTATTCTTCTCTTTCTTTCTCTTTTTAAATTTTTTTGGAGAGGGGAAGGCAAGGCATTTGGGGTTAAGTGACTTGCCCAAAGTCACACAGCTAGTAAATATGTAAAGTCTCTGAGACCGGATTTGAATTCATGTCCTCCTGACTCCAGGGTCAGTGTTTTATTCACTGCACCACCTAGCTGTTCCTCTGTCTCTTTTTTTATCCTGTCCCTCCTCAAAAGTCTGTTTTACTTCTGACTGTTGACTCCTGTAATTCTCATTCTTTTCTATCAACCCCACCCCCTTCTCTTAAGTACTTCCCCTTCTACTTGCTTATAGGACTAGATAGATTTCTATACCCAATGAATGTGTATGTTACTTCATCTTTGAGTCAACTTCAATGAAAGTAACATTTAAGCATTGCCTGACATATACCCGTTTTCCCCTCCACCATAAAGTCTTTTCCTTTCATATCTTTTTTTTTTCTTCCTTTGGAGGCAACCAGGGTTACGTTACCTGCCCAGGCAGGATTTAAAATCAGATGCTTCTAGGTCTAAGGTCCGTGCTTTATCTACTCAGTCACCTACCTGCTATTGAACCTCTTCTGTGTGAGACAATTTTCCCTATTCTTCCTCTCCCATTACCCATCTCTCAGCAAATACATTTTTCTTAGTCCTTAATTGAATTTTTAGAAAAAAAGAAAGAAGAAAAACAAATTACTAGTGACAAAAAATGAAAATGGTAAATTCACCAACAGAAATGAAATTGAAGCAATTATTAAGAGTTATTTTGTCTAATTATATACCAATAAATCTGATACTCTAAATTTAAAAAATGAATATTGCCAAAAATATAAATGACCTGGATTAACAGATGGGGAAATAATACTTAAATAACCTTATCAGAAAAAAAATAAATAATGAACAAGCCATAAATGAGCTCCCTAAGGAAAAATGCCAGGAACAGACTGATTCACAAGTGAATCCTACCAAATATTTAAAGAATAATTAATTCAACTATTATATAAACTATTTGGGGAAATAGGCAAAGGAGTCCTACCCAGTTCCTGTTAAGACACAAACATGGTGCTGATGCCATGAAGAGCAAAAACCAAGAAAGAAAGCTATCAATCAATTTCTCTAATGAATTTTGATGTGAAATTTTGAAACAAAATACTAGCAAGGAGATTACAGCAACACATAACAAACATTATAAATTATGATCAGGTGGAATTTATGCCAAGAATGAGTAGGAAAGTATAAGCATAATTAACCATAATATTACCAAAAATAGCAAAAATCCTATGACTATCTAAATAGATTTTTTAAAAGTTTTGTTTTGACAAAATACACTATTCCTATTCAAAACAGTAAAAAGTAAGGAAGTTAATAGAAATTTCCTTAAAATGATTAGCATCTATCTAAAACCATCAACAAGGATTATCTTCAATAGGGATGAGATAGAAGCCTTCCCAATAAGATCAGGAGTGAAGCAAGAGTGCCTATAATCACCATTATTCAATATTGTACTAAGAACACTAGCTATAGCAATAAAAAAAGAAAAAAAAATTGAAGGAATTACAATATGCAATAAAGAAACAAAGCTAGCATTCTTTGCAGGTGATATGAAGGTATAATTAGAGAATCCTAGGCAATTAACTAAAAACCTAATTTAAACAACTAATAACTTCACCAAAGTTGCAGGATATACAATAAACCTATAAGTGAAGTGAGTAGAACCAGGAGAACACCAAACACAGTAAACAGCAATATTGTATGATGAATGACTTAGTAAATGACATAGCTATTCTGACAAACGTTATGATCCAAGACAATTCTAAAAGACTTATGATTAAAAATGCTATCTACCTCCAGGGTAGGGGCAGGGGAATAATGAAGTCTGAATGCAGATCAAAGCATGTTGTTTTTTGTGTTTTTTTTTTTACTTTTCTTTTTATTATCTTATTTTTCAGATTGTGTTTTCTTTTGCAATGAGGAAATATATTTTGCATGATTTCATATGTCTGATTCTTCTCACATTGCTTGCCTTCTCAAGGAAAGAAAAGGGAGGGGAGAGAGAAAGCATTTTTAACTCAAAATTATGAAAAAGAAGGGGGATGTTGAGATTGTTTATATGTAATTGAGAAATATTTAATGAAAGAAATACAACTATATGGAATGAAAAAAGAAAAAAGAGTATGAAGCTGGATCTTAGAAGAGCTAACTTATTGTTTTGATTCTGCGTTGACTTGTCTGTATGATTTTGGACAAATATTTTACCACTGTGTGACTCCATTTTCTCATCTGTAAAATACAGTAATTGGTTGAGATAAGGGCCTTTCTAGCTCTAATATTCTATAATGACAGGAAGAACATGAAATAGAGTGACCAGTTGGATCACTGAACTGTCCACTGAAGTGATAAGGGCCCGAACTATGGTGATGGTAATAGGAATGATAGTGAAGGGACAGGTATAAAGCAGTGACTACACTGGCAACTTTGTTGGACTTAGAGTCAGAAAGCTCTGAATTCAAATCCTACCTTGGATACTCTATATCCCTGGTAAGTCTCTTAGCCTTTCTTGTCTCACTATAAAATGGATATAACAACTACCTCACAAGGTTGTGATGAGAATTAAATGAGGTAATAATCTTAAACCTTAAAGTACTATGTAAATGTTGGCCATTTTTACTATTATGCAAAAGACTTTGTAAAGCAAAAATTAACAGCACTCATTTCAAGAATCAGATTGCTTCATTTAGAAGTAATTAACTTTTATGGATGAAAATTAAGTCAATTCTAAACTAAGTTCCCAGACTGTCAATAAAGTTTTCCAAATCACAAATAATAATTTGTATCTCTCAATAGGTTTGTGATCATCTCTAAAACTGAATGTGTTATAACAGTGTTTTTTAAGAGATCTTGAACCTTGGATTTAATTCATGTTGGACAATGGAATTAATTATAATCCCGTCAAGCACTGGATTCATGAAACCCTTTGATTTTTAGAGGTCATGCTGCCCACTCTAGTCCTATCTATTATAGAGGTATATACTTCATTGAACTCAGAAGTATACATTTATTTAACACCTACTTTTATGACAGGCATTTCACCACATGCTAGGGATGCACAGACAATTATGTAATAATACCTGCCCTCAAGAACTTTCATTCTACTGGGGAAAATAGTATGTATTTATGTGTGCATATATATATGTATATGCATATGTCTATGTGTACACACATGTACATATGTGCGTAAATGTGTGCATATGTGTGTATGTATGGGTGTGTGTTATATATACAAGTATATACACATCCACACACATGCATATATATACACACACAATAGCAAATACGAAGTAATTTGGTGGTTGAAAGAGCTCTGTCAATTGGGGCCTATCAGGAAAGGACTCAGACTGGTGATAGTACATAAGCTGAACCAGATAGGGAGATTAAAGTATGGAAGAAATACATGGAGTCCTAGGCATGGTGGCATATGTTTATTATCTCTCTTGCCAGGAAGAGAGAGGATGGTGCATCACTTACATTCCGAAATTCTAAGCTGCAGTTGGGCTACAATTCTCACTGCTGGAACAGGGGTTATAAGGTTGCTTAAGAAAGAGAAAAATAGGGGTGGCTAGGTGGCACAGTGAATAGAGCACTGGCCCCGGAGTCAGGAGGACCTGAGTTCAAATCCAACCTCAGACACCTAACACTTACTAGCCATGGGACCTTGGGCAAGTCACTTAACCCCAATTGCCCTGCCCGCCCCCTCCAAAAAGCAAAAAAAAAAAAAAGAAGAAGAAAGGGAAAACTAACCTACTTTGTAAACCTTAAAGCACTATATAAAGCATGGTTATTATTTTTTTAATTATTCTCACATGGAAAACCTTGGATGGATTAGTAAATTGGGTTAAATATATCTCCCTGAGTTTTTGCTGAAAAGTGCCTGTCTACTCAGTGTCTGAATCAAAGTGTTATGAACATCTACCAGGGGAAGATCAATTTGAGGGGGAAAATAATGCAGCTTTGAAATCATACTATAAATAATTTCCAGATCAATAGGAAATAGGATTTGATTTATAAAAATTCATTGGGTACCCAACTTCTCAGGGTCACCCTTCCATTATCTTGAAAAGAGGGGCACACCAGTACTATTTTTTGTTTCTAAGAATAATGAATGGACTCTGGACTAACAATGGAACAGCCTTTGAAAATGACTGGCTGAAGCTCATTTAATTTAGAATCATCCCCTACTTCAGATGCTTAAAAAGCCTCTTCTGGGCACCGTCTGTAGTCACTATCTACAATGATGAACTGAAAGCCTGTTTGATCTATTAGAACCGTGTGCAATGACCTCTTTTCAGCAACATTTGGTAGACAAAGCATGAAGGGGAGACCTTAATAACAAGTTCAGGATCAATCTACTTTTCAGGATGATTGTGAAGACAGAAATGAGCAGAAATACGAACATTCAGAAAGAGGGAGATTATCGACCTCCTCACTCTCCAGTTTGAATAAGTTAACATCTCATGAAGTACAGAAAAAAACGGTGCATAATTTTTTACCCTAATTATTGGAGAATCCAGGGGGAGGAGGGATATCATGCAAATTATCTATTACTCTAAATCTAATTGAAAGAGATGTTGCTTTCCCATTTCTTAGGGATTGAGACCCCCAGGCAGAAAGTGTTTCTTGAATAGCACTTATGCAATATATGTCATGTAAGACACAAAGAACACATTCTATATCTGTACATATAAATATATACCCATGCATACAAATACATACATATACATCAATCATACCAAATGTATCTGTATATGCATATATATATGTATGTGTAAACACATATTGATGCATGTGTGTATATATGAATACATATGTGCATACACACATACATATGTATATATATGTTTTTTCTGTTAGCCTCCAGGGGAAGGTGCTCTCTCTACCACCAAAATACTTTTGAATTTGCTGTATATATATTGTTTTACCCAGTAGAATGAAAATGTTTAATGTGTATGTGTGTGTATGTATATATACATGTATATTTTTAATATTTTTACATATATGTATATTTACCACAGTTCTAGTGGTTAGAGGACAGCAAGAGAATAAATTAAGGTTTTATAGTCTGCAAGTACCAAACACATGGATGAATAAGATTAGTCAAATTCACTCCAAAAGGAGATTTGGTTGCTTCTGGTGGTGGTGAACTTCTCTTCCTTTTAAGTCATAAAGCAAAGACTAGTTGATTGTGGGACATATTTTAAATGAACTTCTTTTTCAGTTATATGCTGTAGTAAATGATGATATACTCCTATGACTGAAGTCATAGAATCATTATCCAACAGTGGTTTGGGGTCCTGGTGCTATTGTTTTGAGGAGGACTAGTAACTTACTCTTAGTGAACCCCCAATCCTCCAATGCACAGTGCTGATGTTTCCTAACTCCACCCAGGGACAGAATTAAATAACTTTCTCTCTACTCTGGCTCCCAAGATCTCTAAGATCTTCCCCTCAGGGAATGGTTTTCTTTTCTATCACAAAAACCAATGGAAAGAAATGGCTCCTGAGGCAACTTAGAAAGGTTAACTTGCTATCTGGCAAACCTTTTCCTACCAACTGCTGACTCCTTTGGTTAGAGAATCCTGATCCATATACATTCCCTGCCTTAGAAAGGCTATGAAAACATGAATTAATTCTCTTTGATTCAGTTCTAACCACACACTCTCTCTCTCTCTCTCTCTCTCTCTCTCTCTCTCTCTCTCTCTCTCTTTCTCTCTCCCCCTCCCTCTTCTTTTTGCAGAATATATGTGTATGTGAACATATATGCATATATCTCACTGTTTTCACATATGTTTCATATATAGAATTAATTTCACATATAGATATTCACAGTTTCATATATATGCATATATATATACATACATATGCATGTGTGCACACACACACACACATCACAATTTTAAAATTTTTCTATTTTTCTCTCCTGAATGTTTTACCACCAGCAGTCTCTCTCAACTGCACTAAGCAATAATATTCATAGATTAGCAATTAAAATGATTAACCAAATAGTATTAAATGATACAATGAACAAAAGTTCTATGATAAACTTTAAAGCAACAGAAATTAGGTTTGGAACAAATATAGGCTCATAGGGAAGTAGAAGAGAAATGGAATCACTAACTTGGATCCATCCCTTTATGAGTTCAGAAACAAATCATGATCTTCCCAGACACATTTTTAGTTCTGGAATCTGATACTGAGAACTTCATCACTATAGCTCTGTTCTTGTTTGGTGACAACTCATCTTTGTAGTTTCTGCTTCCCTGATCTCCTGTGCAACTTGTCAGAACACCTTCCCTAGGTTTTTTCTCTTGTGTTTATCAGTCACCAGCACAAGACAGCAGCTACTATTACAGATTATGAAATATTTTTACTCCTCAGTTCCCTGAACAATAGCTATCATGGTTACTGATAGCATAGTAATACAGTAGGTCAGCAGCATTGGTTTGGAACTCCATACACCAGCCTCCTTGTTCCTGTCTATGGTCAAAGTTATTTTCTTACCAAGTCTCTTCTAGTTGTTACTTTTCCTTCTTTCTCTCTCTTGGGAAGAAAAAGGGCCAAATTCTCCAAGGGCTCAGTAGATTAAAACTGGGGAATTCTTGTCTATCAGCAGAAACAAGATTCTGCCAAAATCTAGTTAGAATAATATAATATAGGGCTAGAAGTATTCCTTCCAAATCTGAAATTCAGTGTGATTCAGCTGGGTATTTCCAGATAGACAGGATGAGGGGCTATTTTAGACAAACTCTCTAGATGCTTGAAGGTTTGTTTGTTTGTTTGATTTTTTCCAATTTCTAAATAAGACATTTGATACCAGGCAGATTTTATCTTATGTTCCAAAAAGATGGGAGTTAGTGACTTGTATAGCAACTCCAATTAAATTGTCTAACTCATCCTGATTTAATGTAATATTTTACTTAATTCTAAGTCAGTGTAATTTTTCAGTGAGTGTAATTTAATACGATGTAATAATTCACAAATGGTTATAATTAGTTACCAGGTACTGTGGCTTACAGCACAGAGAACATTGCTCAAGATTACAAAATGGATAATCAATGTAGCTCCACGAGAACAAATCATTTGATGAAGCAATGTCCTGCAAAGAACAGAATGCCTGGTTTTGGAGAGAGAAGATCTGAGTCTATCCACTGGTCCTTCCCATTACTATCTGGGTGACATTTGACAAGTCATTTTACTTCACTGTTCCTCAGTTTCCTTGTCTGTAAAATAAATGGGAGGGATGGTGAAGCCAACATGATGGATTAGAGGAAGCAACCCAGAAGAACTCTCTCTACATTCCACTCTAAATTTACTACTTTAAAATAGCATCTCCAAACAAATTTTGGAGTGGCAGAGCCAACAAGAGCTCAGAATGAGACATTTTTTTGCCTTTAGCAAACATAGGAGGTCAGCAAGAGAGGATGCCTGTATCCATGCCTGTCTAGACTGTACACATACTTCTGCTGCAGTAGTAGCAGCTTTGGAAGCTCTCAGTCCGGGGGAGTTAAGTGGGTCAGATAACAGTGAAAAATAAATTACAGGGACCCCATTGCTGGCACTGGGAACAGCTAATGCTGATTAGCAATTTTATTGCCATATGCAGTTCTGGGATGTAGTTGCAGGGTGGAGAGGAGTGCATGCAGTCAGTCACAAGGGGGCGGGAACCCTGGTCACAGTTGCACAGCCAAGAAAAGTACTAATCCTTGTAGCTGCAAGGAAACAGGGAGGAACATTCCTCGGTAAAAGACCAGAGTGTAGGTCAGGAGAGCAATCACCACACCTCCCCCAAGATCACACCACTTTGGAAGCCCTGAAAACTTGCAGACCCTTAAAACTAACTCTAAAAACAGCTGTACAAAACAGCCTGAAGGTTGACCCAGTGCCTCCTTACCCCCAGGTGGGCAGAGCTCAACTTTAACATAAAGTTCAAAGTAAAGAAACAGACTTGAACAAATTAATAAAAACAACAACAACAACTTAACCATAAAAAAACACAAAAAATAGTGGCAGGAAACACCAAGAAACAAATTCAGAAAAACAAAATAAAGTGAAAATAGCTGTGACCAAGGCATCAAAGAAAAATGTTAATTGGACACAAGTCCAACAAAAATTCCTGGAAGAGTTAGAGAAAGAGATCAGTGTTAAAGGAAAAAGTGGGAAAAGAAATAAATGATGAAAGAAAATTATGAAAAGAGATTAAACAGACTGGTAAAAGAGGCACAAAAATATTAGAGAAAATAGCACCTTCAGAAATAGATTGGCCTAATGATAAAAGAGGCACAAAAATTCACTGAAGAAAGAAAATGTATATTTAAAATGTTCTTTTCCTCCAATTCCATACAAGATGCCAGGATATGCTGGTAAATTTTTAACAACCAGCTCTCTATAGAAATAAATGTGTGTAAAATATACAGCATTAACATTTTCTCAATCACTTTACTAAGTCTACACAATCAGCAAAAAATAAATCAAGCACTGATTTATAGTGTTTGTAGATTTCCAAGGTGTAGATACTCACACTGAAAATCTAGCAGCTGGCTCCAACACACCCCTTGGGAAATGATTCTACTTATGAAATTAATGACCTTGATATCATGCTCCGACGTCTTCCATAACCTGACGTCAGCACTCATCAGTTCCCTTATACATGATCAACCTTACCTTTTTCCTATAAACAAAGAACCAAAACACATCTAGAGTTGGAAGGGATCTCAGTCTTGCCCAATTCCCTCATTTTCATTTCATTTTTTTGCTTTTTGGAGGGGAGAGGGCAGGGCAATAGGGGTTAAGTGACTTGCTGAAGGTCACAGGTCTGGTAAGTGTGTCAAGTGTCTGAGGCCTGATTATGAACTTAGGTCCTCCTGATTCCAGGGCTGGCGCTCTATTCACTGCGCCACCTAGCCGCCTCTAAATTCCCTCATTTTCTAAATAAGGAAACAAGTGAAGTTAAAGAATTTCCCAAGACTGCACAAGTAGCTAGCATTCAAGTCAAGTTTTATACCCAAGTATCTCCACTATCTCCAATGTCAAAATTCTTTCTTCTGTACCATATTATTGTTCATATCACCCAAATCCCTCAGATGTTTGATTCTTTTTTCTAATCTACAGCTAATATCTCATGTTTCCTCTTCCTTCTATTGTCAGTTTATTGAAATGTCTATACTCAGTCCCTTCACTTTCTCAACACTCCTTCAGTCTTCAGTATCATAGAATCTGACATCTATCTCTACTGCCCTACAGAAATTATTCTGTCTATAAGGTTATTGGTGACTTCTTAATTGTAAAATCCAGTGGCTTCTTTTTATACCACATTATCCTAGATCTCTATGAAGAATATATCACTTAGCTATTTCCTTCCTAATGCATTTTCACCTTTGACTTTTCACCTCCTGACTCTTTGATTGCTCCTTTTATATCTCCTTCATTTGCTCCTTATCCCCTTTTCATGTCATTAAAATAAATATCACTCAAAGTTTAATCATCAGCATGCTTCTTCTCCCTTCTTTCCGAGTCATCTGATTGACTTTCTATAGTTCCATCTGTCATTAGCAAGCAGATAGTGTGTAAATTTATATCTCAGGCCTTGATCTTTTTTCTGAATTCAAGACTTTCATGTCCAACTGTCTACTAATAATCTTAACCTAGATGTCCCACTTACATCTGAAACTTAAAGTCCTTAAATGATCATCTTTTCCATGACACACAGATTCCTTATTCCTATTCTTCACTACTCTATTACAAAATTTGTTCAATTTAAGTGAAGGATGTTCTGTTAGTGGGAATTATAAATAGAATGATTTTACTGAAAAAAACAAAAGTAACTTCAAACTAGCGCCATAGGTATAATTGCTTCAATTTTTCAACTAATATAAAAAATTCATAGAAGCGAATTGAGACATTATTATCACTCTAAAATGTAGTTGTCCTAACATTCATGTGTATATGGTTCATTTTATTTCAAAGTGCTAATTCCTGATAGAACAGTATTTCAGGAGGTATACAAGTTCAGTGGCCCTCAGATCCTCCTTGTAAGTTTTAATACATAAACACATTGTACCTTAAAAACTTATTAATGGACCTATCCTATGCTGTATGCATGCAAAATACTGTATTATTTTTAAACAAACAAATATTCTTATTATCTTTTCTCTTTTTACAAGGGTCATGTGAATATGAAATAGAACAGCATTTTCTCAACTCATAGAAAAGATTAAGTAGTTGGATAATTAAAGTAGTTGGTAAATAGCCCTCTAACTCCTTGCAACATGTTCCTCTTATAATAAGAAGAAAATTTTAAGTGATTTTTTAAATCCTTCATAGTAAAACTCAATAGTATCAACTAACACTTAATGTTTCTCAAAAAGATCCCCAGTCAAAGGCAAGAAGGATGATTTTTTTTAATTAGAAATTTTGGTCCCCAAAAAGATATGTGCCATTTTGGCAAGTGTCCAGGTAAGGCCCTGCAGCCATGTCAAGATCCTGAAACCACATAAAGTATTAGCAAAGCCTTGTGGGCCCCCTACTTGAGGGATAATTGATCTTTATGAGCTCTCTGCATGGAACCCGTATTACAATAAAAGCACAGTAGACAAACAGGATCACAGAAGAATTAAGCCAATACTATACTGAGGAAATTGTGTCATTTGCCTAGAATACTGATTAATATGGGCCAGAGTAGTAGGAAGGATGGAAGTGATCTATCTATACCATTATTTGTGATGCAGAGAAAAATGCATGTCCGGAAAAGGCCAATGTTTCTTTTAGAAAAGGTGGGTCAGGGGCGGAGCCAAGATGGTGGCGTAGAAGCAGCAACATATCGCAGCTCTCACATAGCCACCCCAAAATACCCATAAAATAGGACTCTAAACCAATCCTGGAACTCCAAAACGCACACAAAGATACTTCCCACTAAA
>JAQQSU010005292.1:0-13836 GCA_028627135.1 Pseudochirops cupreus | reverse complement strand
AAGGGATTCTTCTCCTCATTGGCTTTTTGGGCCTCTTTTGTCATTTGAGTTAATCTGTTTTTTAGGGCATTAATTTCTTTAGTCAGATTGCTGACTCTCTTTTCATTATTTTCTTGCAACATTCTTATTTCTCTTCCAAATTTTTCTTTCACTTCTCTCATTTGATTTTCAAAGTCCTTCTTCAGCTGATCTCTAGCTTTAAGGCAATCTTCATGTTTATTGGAAGCCCCTGGTGGGGGAGCTCTGGCTGTGCTGTCCTCCTGCAGCTCTCTGCTTGGTCTTTTTTTTCTTCAAAGATGGAATCTAGGGTTTGGTTGCTGTTCTTACCCTGCTTCTTATCCTTATTCTTATTCATGGTTGGTCAGTTTGTGATTTTTTTTTTAATCTCTGTGGAGCTCTGCTTCTGGAGGGGAAAGCTCTGTCCCAAATTGCTGGGGTCCTCCCAGCTGCTGGAGTTCTTAGGGAGGTACTGGGTCCCTCTGCTACTTCTGGCTGACTGAATAAAAATGAACCACAGGACCAAAGCCCAAGACCACAATCCAGATGCAGGCCTCTCAACACGAGAGCACTTGGCCTCTGAACGATTGCTAGGTCCCCCTGCAGTCTGCAGGCCAAGAGCACTGAAGCTGCAATGCAGAGGCGGGTACAGAACCTCTGCCTTTCGCTTCTCAGCCCTGGAGGTGTTTTGGCTGGACTGCTTTTCTCCCACGACTTCGCAAGGCCCACTGACCTAGTTCTGAACACTGCTGCAGCTGCCGCCAGTCCGCTAACCCGAGACTCCAGCTGGGGCCTCAGCTCCTCTTGTCCAGCCACGCCCAGGGCCCAGCCAGGGCTTCAGGCCAGGCTGCTTTCAGTTCGCAGTGCTGATATGGTTCCTCGTAGCAGAGCTGACTTTATTGGAAAGTATATTTGTGTGCGTTTTGGAGTTCTAGAATTAGTTTAGAGTCATATTTTATGGGTATTTTGGGGTGGCTATGTGAGAGCTGCTATATGTTGCTGCTCTATGCCACCATCTTGGCTCTAGTTTACATTTTTCTTGGAAGCTTTTGGTGCTGGAGTTCTGACTGTGTTGTCTTCCTCCCGTTCCATGCTTTGATCCTTTTTGTACCCCCAAAAGGAATATAAAGTTGGATTGCTGTGCTTCCTTTGCTTCCTTTGCTTGCTCATGTTGCCAGTCAATTACTTGACTTTTGGGCTCCATAGAACTCTGCTTTCAGAGGGAAGAGCTTTCTCCCAAATCGCTGTGGTTTTTGCAGCTGCTGGAGGTATTAGGAGGCAACCCCCACCAGCTTTGACTCACTGGTCAGACCCCTCAGGAACAAAACCCAAGACTGCTATCCCTATCCAGGCAGGTCAAGGCAAGAGCACTTAGCCTCTGAATGATTGCTTGGTCCCCTTTAATCTGAAGGCCAGGACTTTGAAGCAGCCACATGGAGGCAACTGCAGGGCTGCCACTTCAGACTGCTTCTTACTCCAAGGGCAGGGACCCAACCTGCCCCTCTCCCCCAAATTTAGCTGAGGTCCCCTGACCTTTCACTTTGTCCTTCACTCTTATGGGTTGATAATTCTGGAAACACCACATCTGCCGGTGATCTGCTCTCCTGAAAGCTCAAGCAGTGGCTTGTCCTGGGCACCCTGAGAATACAGCTGTAGGTTCACATGAGGCTGGTCTGGACTCCCACCATGCTATAATGAACCCTTCCCATCATCCTGCCAGGCTTCCTTCAGTGGGAGCTTTGTTTAGAGCCATATTTTATAGGTATTTGTGGTGCTTATGCAGGGAGGTCACTGAGTTCTCCTACTTCCATGCTGCCATCTTGACTCCTCCATGTTTCTGCAACTGTGAACTGGTCTAACCATTCAAGAGAACAATTGTTTGTTTTTAGCATTTGACTCACATCAAATTTGTGGTCAGTCTGAAGCTCCAGAATATTTTCACATGAACTTCTGTTAAACAATGTTTTTCTTTTACTTATGCAAATGATTTTTGAGCAAAAAAAAATAACTGTTTAAACTCATTACATTTCTTCTTGTTGATTTCCTTCCTTCTAGGCTTCCAGAATGGAAATAGCTATAGTTCTTCATTTACTACAACTACTCAGTCAGAGTTTAAGGGTTCTGATGATCAATTTCTTTAATTAAGAATGCATGCAATCTGAGATTTTGGGGATGCATGACCATAATCTCAGCTACTATAGAAGTCTGAAGCTGGTGGGATTGCTTGAGATCAGAGATTCTGAGGTGCAGTAAAGGTAAAGCAGATTAAGAGTCTGTATTAAGTTTTGCACTATGGTGATCTTATAGGAATGTAGGGTCAACAAAATATCTTTTAAAAAAGGGAGGTGTGGCTAATTCAAGTTGGACAAATGAAGGAGGTTAAAGTTCCCTTACTGTTAAATTTTGGGATCAGGTCATGAATGGTTGCTGAACTTCTGGTTCATGTAAATTAAAAAGAATAAGTCTTAATAAAATAGAATATAAATATATGCAAGTACAAGATTATAAAAATAATTCCTAAGGTAGTAAAAAGACAGTTTACCAAAGTTTAAAAAAGATAACAAATAAAATTTTCCAGCAAGGAATTAATTAACAAGAAGAAGCTCTGATCTCTCTGTGTAACAAATCAATCCCCCTTGGGAAATAAAGCTAACTTGAACAATTCCATGGTTGATGTCTGTGATATAACTTCTTAAAGCACAATACTACTGACTCTTGAATGATACTGCAGAAGTAAGGGAGGGTTAACACATCTCTGCCTAGGTTTGCCAGTATCTTCTCTATAACATACATTTTCAAGGTAACATTGAATCTGTATGACATCATTAATCATATTGCTCAAAAATATTTGTTCTGTGTCATCTCACATTTTATATTCATCTCTTCACCAGAATTATTGATTAAAATTTTGCACAGGCAAAAAACTGGAAAAATAAAACTGGTACCATCCCAGGTTGTCAATAATCCAATAAAAATTCTTTGGTTATTATGGCCTACCAAAATGCTGATCATCTGTGCTATCATCCAAACTACATTATTTTCACACAAAAATAGGAGAAGATGAACTTGTTTTCCCCTTTCATTTTAATCTAATCCATCTGACATTTTTTGAAAGAGAACTTAAGTTAACTTCAGACCAAAGTAGACAGATTATGGAAGCAGGCTAAGCTGATGTTTAAAGTATCCATAGCTATGCTTTGAAAGTAATGGACAAGACCACAAAGGCAACTGCTGCTGCTAATTTTTTTGTGAAGGTAGAAACTAAAGAGGAACATGATGACTTACTGTTTTTATCGAGCACAGAAATAAAAGTTGATCCTGCTGTTCCTTTTTTTTTCTCCTCTTTTCACAATTTGGTAATCACAGAATGCTGATGAAAGCTAAGGTGAAAAATGTATTGAACTAGATAGAAGTTAGCAATTTAAAGAAAACTACTGTTCTTGTGCTGAAAATGTAAGAGAAGATTGAAACTTAAGACATTTAGAGACAAAATAAATTGAATTCTCAAGATTAATTTTTCTAAAGGACCTGGGGATTTTTTTTTCTTTTAATGGAAAGTTCAAATTGTAGCTAGTTCAAACAAAAGGAGAATTCCCCTCCATATACATGTCCCAAACTGTGACCCATGTGCTTAAAGGTAAGCAGTGAAGGTTTCTAATACAAAAGATAACAGAAACATTAGTTTGAATCAGGGATTTCCTAGAGGGAAAAAAAAAGATATCTAAAATAAATGAGATGCCATATTAAGTCTCAATAGCAATAAATGGTATTGAAAAAAAATCATCTTGTAATGAAAGGCTTTAATATAATATAATAATATAATTCAAGTCACTTAAAATTAAAAAAATAACATTAGAAACTAACTTGTCTGTAATCTTAAATATAATCTCCAATTAAAGAAATATATCTTTCTAAATTAAAATCCATTGCCATGTCATAATAAAATATTTTATAAAGAAAAATAAAATTTAATAATTAAAGACTAGAACAAAATATTTTATATGATTCTAATGACCAAAGATGAAGCATGTTACAAACACCCTCAAAGACAGAGATGGACTCATGAACTCAAGATAAAGAGACAGACATAATTTTTTGAATATCAACAATGCAGGAATTCGCTTTGACTATATGCTTTTGCCATCCATTTTTAATTGATGGGGAGGAAGAAAGAGATTGGGATAATTGTTTATCAGTTGAAGAATAAAATTTTGAAGATAGTGTGTTTATATCAGTTCCCCTCCTTTCCTACTTATGTATGTTCTAGTACATGTTTCTACTTTCTACCTATATCCCAATGACCCCCTGTACTGCTTCTTCCCATTTACCTCTACTTGATGTTTTGAGGTTGTTATGGTTAATCCTCCTGATCTTTTATCCTATAATATTTATTTCCTGTTACCAAGGAAAAGAAAGGAAGAGTTAGATAAAAAGTACTGTTACACATGTTAATGGTTGATATCTCAGCTACTATTTGTTTGCTTTTGGCAAAAAAAAAAAAAAAACCTTCCTATTTCCCAATGCTATTTAAAGCTTTCAATTTGATAGCCACAACTACACAAACACACACTCACCTACACATACCACATGTGTATGTTTATATGTATGTGTGTATATATGTATATGTGTATAAAACCTGTGAGAGTACATGCATGTTTTCTATATTGTATACACATATTCACATATATGCATATGTGTGTAATAAGGTATATAACATTAATTCACAGATACATATGTGTATTATATATACATGCCTATCTATTAAGAGTCTAATGAATATTATATTTTATCAACATATCAGTAAATTACAGTTGATCTACTTATATTTAAATAGCTTTGCAGCAGAATACAATAAATCAGTGAAAGTATTTGTGGTATTTAGTGTATAAAACTCAATTGTTAGCTCAACAAGGAAGACAGGCAAGCCCTCAGCAATCTCAGTTGCTGGGGAGAGAAGGCTCAACAACGCCATAACCTAGTATCCTCATCAAGTCACTCTCTGCCTCTAGAACAATCCCAGAACCCCTGAAAATATCAGCAAGGCCCTCTTCCAAGATTTCTGTAAACATACCACAAGAAAATCCTCCTTCAAGGCTTCTGAACCAACAGGAAGGTTTCAGGACCTCTACAACAGCAGCACTCTCCTTCACCAGCAGGTGAATCTATCAAAACAACATCAAAACAGACAAACAAAATACTGGCATCATAGTCATGCCTCCTCAGTTCTGGGCAGCTCTGGGTGGCAGTTCTCGAAAGTTCTGGGCAGCTCTAACTGGCCCTCAACAGTCTTTGTCTCAGCAACTCAGGCTCCACAATACTGGATACTGCTTTCCAAAAGTCTTTCTGGCCTTCTCTTGGCTTGGGCATCTCTCCCAATTCATGCCTCCTCCCAGTTCAGCCCTCTCCATGTCAACAAGTCCATCCCACAAATGAGATTCACAAACTCTGAGTTTTAACACTCAACCCACAAATCAAGCCAACACAGGGGGATCTCCAAATTCCATTACCATTACATGGAGCTAAAGAACAAATGTAATAATATGGTGTTTGTGGACAACAGCAAAGATAAAGGTGAACAGAAGTTTCCCATTAACTCAAATGCTATCTATAACTATCAGGAAGAAAAACAGAAAAATACAGATTCAAAGCTATCATTTATCATTATAATAATATTTCTTTTGGTGAAAAACTTTATAGCAATGGAGGGAGGAAAGAAAGAAGGAACATTTAGGACTTTGCCACAAAAATGAATCACAACTATGGGTTTTTCACAATCTCTATTGTTTTTCCCTCTATTTATTAGTATATTTGCTTTGGATTGTTTATATTGTCTTGGGATGTTGTCCGAGGCACCAAAAATATCAGAGAAAAAAGTAGTGATGAACTCATGTCAAAAAATCAGTGTCCATTAATTACCAGTGTCAGAAGTCAAAAAATGCTAATATATGTGACAGGTGTAGTGGAACATACTAAAAATGCTGTTCTCTATCTTTAAGAAACTCACATTGTAGTCAAGACAAATCCAACAAACATAAAAATGAGATAATCATGCATGGCATTCCATAATGCATGCCTTTGAACACAGTAGTAACACACCATATACGTGGTGAATGAAAGAAAAGGAAAAAAAAAAGAATCAATAAAGATGGTAGCCACTCTGATCCTTGGTTTCATTGTCTGTAAAATGAAGGTGTTGTACCCAAACCCAAATCCCAGGATACTACACTCCACCTGACTTGTGGCCCACCATTAAGCCCCTCTTGTATTTCTGTCTTTGTCCCTTAGCTTTAAACAGCTTAAGGCATGTCTGGGCATATTGCTCAAGGTATTCCCTAACTCTGTCTCCCCTAATCAGCATTTCATATTCTCTCCTTGAATTGTTATAATGTACCAGGATCATTATGGTGCAAGGATCTTATCTAAGTACCATCCTGTCCTACCCCACTGACCAAGCAGGACATCCACCCCACTTTTGCACAGAACATGACCCCAGCCTGTTCTGGGGAATTCCAGTCCCTGCTCTGACAGCCTGAGGAATTCCATTCCCCCTCATCCCATGATCCTCCACCCTGTGCCCTCCACCCAATTCTGGGAAAGACCCTCCCTTCACAGGAAGGTCGCACCCCTGAGTCATGCACCATACTCCCCTGAGTCATAGATTTTAACCAATGGCTGTTCTTTGCTTCTGTACATCATAGCTTCTGTTAGCTCCCCTCCCTATTATAATTTTGTGGTTTTAACCTTTATAACCAAGATCTCTTTTCCAGAAATTACTGTCAATTTGAATGCTGAACACTCTGACAGTCGTGCTCTTGATTAATAAATCCACATATAAATTTACCTTGAACCCAGGTCTTGGCTCACTCTTATTTTCTGCACAACAAAGGTTGAATGAATGATTTTTGAAATGTCTCATTCAACTTAAAAATCCTGATTCTAAATAAATAATTCTCTCATACACTAACATATTTTAAGATGTAAAAAAGGGAGATCTCAGTAAATGCATGAGGACTTAGAGAATGTTTCTTATGCATGCTGAGAATCTAATTGGCTCCTGATATGATTTTGTGTTTAATAGGTGAACAGGGGAGGAAAGTCCATATAGCAAAACAAGATGAGAAAGGGTGAGACAGGATAGTATACCAATAGGATCAGGAAAATAATAACAGTTAACTTTTACATAACGCTGTGTTTTTTACACCACTCTATTTGTATTTTAATATTTTAGCTTCACAAAACCTTGTGAAAGAAGCATAGAGTAGTACAGGACATATGGATTTTGGATTCACTCTCTTAATGAAACTTGTAGGTTTACTCCACAGAACAAGATTGATTGTAGGTATCATCAGGGTTTTCAGGGTACTATTCAGGAACTTTGGAGTTGGGGACAATTCTCTAATACTATCATCTGAGTCTCCATCTGGGATATTTCCCTGACTATCAGTCGGACAACTCTTCAATATCATATAAGTTATTTGATTCATAAAATCAATTTTAAAAATAACATCAGCTAGCTTTTGCAAAGATATTTGCTGAGAAGATATTGCATGTATTAAATTAAGTTAAGAAAAAGAACACTCCTAAAGTGAGTAGCATTTTCCCCTATATACTTTGGTCCATAGAGATAAAAAAATTTAAACTTAAAGTGAACAGTTTCAAAGTATTTTGCTCATTGAGATCCTTTCAAAGCGTAATGTAGCTGATGGGAAATAAAAAAGAAAAGGAAGAGAGATAAAATAGCAAGACCACATGATCATAACCCTTTAGTGACTGAGAATGGGAGATGAAGACATTGGCAGCATAGTCTGCCTACCTTGAAGCTTATAGTATCTTTCTTCTGCTTACCATCAGGAAAGAGAAAGAAGTTGAGTTTCTTCCTTGGTATCATTTAGAAGCACGTTCATGTACACCTCAATAGCTGATTAATTATTTTTCTTCAATAAGTGGGAATAAAATTTAGATAGATAGAATTGGTTCCAATTATGGAGAAACGTGAAAAGCATAATGAAAATTTTTAGAAGATTAGTTTGTGAAAAGAACATATAAAATTTTGGAATGGAGAAAATGTAAAAGATAAGATGTCCTCTCTTTATCTGTGTGTGTATGTGTGTGTGTGTGTGTGTGCGTGTGCCATTCTCTCTTCAAATCTTTTGACTGAAAAAGTAGGAGAATAATATGACCATTTTTGACCTATCATAATATGCTGAACACTCTGACACTCTTGTTTGCAGTAAAATAAAGAGATTTTTGTGAAGCTTTTTTTCTTCTAGTTGCTCCATAAACCTAGTATATCCAAAAAAATAAAAAAAAAAGTCTCCAATGTTGTATCTCTTCAGTAGGTGTTTGTGAAAGCTAAAGCCACAATATTTATACCATATTAGTCCTCAAATGTATCAGTGCTTTAAGGCTATTATCCCAAACCACTACTCACACTAGCAGACTGGATTCCCAGAGCAAAGCTACTTACATCTCCCCCTGAGGTCCAGATGTTAATAAATCTGAGGAATCTTGAAGTTCATTTCTAGTGATATGGCTCATAAACCCCCTTTAGAAGACTTCTCACAATGATGACCAATTGATATCAATTATACTTGATTGGTTTGTAAAAGTTGATAATTTCTAAGGTGGCATAATAAGAACAGTAAGTACATAAATAGTAAGCATATATGTATGTCTATGTGTGGGCACAGTCACAGGCATATATGTTTATACATATAGTTGCATAAGTGTCTATAAATACAAATACATACATATATGAGTCTATGTTTCTATCTACCTATGTATAAAGTTTCATAGAGAAACTTCCCCTTAATATTGCTTCATATATAGAAATGCAGGGGGTGGGGAGTATTAGAATTTATAATTAATATATCATAAAAAGAGACCTAGAGAATTTGACTGTATTCCATCAATATAACATTTTCCTCTGAAGAATTTTTGATTCAGGAGAGTTTTATTTCTCCCCTGGAGGATTAGGCAATGACTTCCTATTGACCCAGGGTAGAGGCAGAGAACTCTAGGCTCTCAGCAATACTGAAATTTCTTTCCAAGAAGTAAAGTTGATTTTCTTTTCCTTTATATGTTGGTTAATGACTAAATCAAACTCTGTTTGTGTGTGTGTGACCCCCATGAAGGGGGCTCTTAATGAGAAAATGAGAGAGCAAATAGCCTACTCACTCTTAGACTCAGTGTGAGTTTTGAATTTGTTTTTTTAATTTAAAATTTATTTATTTATTTACCTTTTGTTTACAACATTGAGTTCCACAATCCCTTGATTTTCAAATTTTCTCCCCCTCCTTCTTCTCCACCCTGCCCTCCCATGATGGCATGCAATCAAATATAAGATCTACAAATACCTTCACATTAAACATTGGTCAGGTGTAAAGGATTATAACCAGTAGAATGAACAATGGGAAAGAGGAATCAAAACAAAACAAGAAAAAGGAAGAGAGCAAGTAGTTTGCTTCAATCTGCATTCACACTCTATAGCTCTTCTCTCTGGGTGTGGGTATCTCTTTCCATCATGAGTCTTTTGGAGTTGTCCTATAAAGCTTATGTTTCTGAGAGTATCCCAGTCCATTAAGGTTATTTGTCACATATACATTGTGTCTGTATGTATGAAAAAATTTCTCCTGGTTCTACTCTTCTCACTCAACATCAGTTTATATAAGTCTCTCCAGGTTATTATGAAGTCTGCCTGCTCCTCATTTCTTATAGCACAGTAATATCCCATTACATCCATATACCACAGCTTGCTTAGCCATTCCACAATTGATGGGCATCCCCTTGATTTCCAGTTCTTTCCTACCACAGAAAGAGATGCTATATATATATTTTAATTTAATTTAATTTTTTTTTTACATATGGGACCTCCTTCCACTTCTATGATCTCTTTAGGATACAACCCAGAAGTGGTATTGCTGGGTCAAGGGGTATGAACTTATTTATAGCCTTTTGGGCATAGTTCCAGATTGCTCTCCAGAATGGTGGTATCAGTTCACAACTCCACCAACAATGCATGAGTTTTCCAATTTTTCCACATCCTCTCCAGCATTTATCGCTTTCCTGTTTTGTCATCTAAGCCAATCTGACTGGTGAGATGTGATATCTCAGAGTTGTTTTGATTTGGATTTCTCTAATCAATACTGATTTAGAGCATTTTTTCATATGTTTATAGATATCTTTAATTTCATCCTCTGAAAACTGCCTGTTCCTATCCTTTGACCATTTATCAATTGGGGAATGACTTGTATTCTTAGAGATTTGACTCAATTCTCTATATGTTTTAGAAGTAAAATCTTTATCAAAGACATTGGTTATAAAAATTCTTTCCCAATTTTCCACTTGTCTTTTAATCTTGGTTCCATTGGCTATATTTGTACAGAAACATTTCAATTTAATGTAATCAAAATTATCCAGTTTGCATTTTATAATGCTCTGTAACTCTTCTTTGGTCATAAAATCTTAACTCCTCCATAGATCTGACAGGTAAACTATTACTTGCTCTTCTGGATTGCTTACATTATCAGCCTTTACACCTAGATTGTGCACCCAATTCAACATGATTTTTGATATTTTTGTATATGGTGTTAGGTATTAGTCTATGACAGTTTCTGCCATACTATATTCAAGTTTTCCCAGCAGTTTTTGCCAAATAGTGAGTTTTTATCCCCAAAACTGGATTCTTTGGCTTTATCAAACAGTAGATTACTATAGGCATTGACTGCTGAGTCTGATATACCCAATCTATTCTATTGATCCACTCCTCTGTTGCTCAGCCAGTACCAAGTAGTTTTGTGACAGCTGCTTCATAATAAAGATTAAAATCCGGTAAGGATAAGCCATCTTCCCTAGAATTTCTTTTCATTAATTCCCTTGATGTTCTAGACCTTTTGTTCTTCCAAATGAATTGTTACTATTTTGACAGACAACTTATCCCAAGAATAATGTAATTCACCATTGGAAGAAGAAAAAAAGAAAGGACTCCAGCTTTCTTGTAACCAGTAGGCCAATGTTGTTCCATAACTCCAAGTCAAATTGCAAGAAGCAATCTTTCAGCTTCCACCATCTTTTTTATTTTAAAGCCCTGTTAATTAAATTTTACAAAACAGTTGGAATGCATTTTGACCAGTTTATGATAGGTGTATTCAATCCTTGGTCTGGAGTTTGCTATTCTAGTATTTTAAGCTGTGGTTTATACTCCCATGTCCTGTTTTCAGATATCACATTCTCAGTTACTGTTTACCCAACAAATCTAATTTTCGGTTCTATATCCCTTGGTTTCTGTGGGAAACAATTTGGGAAACAAAACCTGTACAACTACCATTCTCAAATTTACAGCTAAAACTTCATAATCTTAGGCAATTTTTTTTTACTTCCATATGGTAATATCATGAGTTTTTCATTGAATCATCAGAAGTGGATACTATCCATCCGTTTTGCTTGAAATGTCTTTCTTTAATAGTCTATTTCCTTTCTACACAATTTCTCTAATATGTAAAACATTTTTATGCTTATATTTTTCAGTTTCTAA
This sequence comes from Pseudochirops cupreus, assembly GCA_028627135.1. Taxonomy (NCBI): domain Eukaryota; kingdom Metazoa; phylum Chordata; class Mammalia; order Diprotodontia; family Pseudocheiridae; genus Pseudochirops; species Pseudochirops cupreus. The sequence continues at coordinate 2,306 of JAQQSU010005292.1, read as the reverse complement.
TACTTCAGGACCCTCTATCTGTTATTTTTTTTTATATAGTCTTTAATATCCAGGTGCAATACCATTTCCCCTATTTAAATATTTGCAAATCCACTTAACTGATAATTACCTTACTACAATCTCACTTAGCAGGTTGTTTTGTATCTCTTTAATTCATATAATGAATTGAAGTTCTTTTAATCAGCACCTCATGAAAAATATTTACATAAATAAATACATTGATTTGATTCCCTGTATAGGTATGTAAGTTTCTGAGTGTATAGATTGGAAATGAAATAAATTCCAGAAACACACACCTTTAATAAATCTATCAATTAACATTTATTAAGGGTCTACTACATTCCAGAAGAAGTGCTAAGTGAATATGTCTCTCTAATCTCCTTGCTATCATTTTATTTAATTTTTTTTTTGCATTTATATTCATTAATTGTAAACCATTTCATAGGTTTCATCTTCTATTTTTACTCCCCCTGGTTTAGGTATCAAAACTGTATTTGTGTCATAAAAGGAATATGAGAGGATTCTTTATCTACTTTTTCAAATAATTTATGTATAATTAGGATTAATTGTTCCTTAAATGTTTAGTAGAATTTGCTTTTAAATCCATCCAATCCCAGGATTTTTTTCTTAGAGATCTCACATATGACTTGCTCATTTTTTTTTTCCTAAGGCAGGATTAAATATTCAGCTTCCTTTCTTGTTAATCTGGGCAGTTTATCCTTTTGTAAATATTCATCCATTTCTCTTATATTGTCCATTTTATTGGTATATAATTGGACAAGAAAAAATCTCTTAATAAGTGTTCAATTCATCTTCATTGATGGTTTATTCAAGCCTTTTTATTTTGATAGTGGTAATTTCAGTTTCTTCTTTCTTTTAAAAATCTAATTACAGGTGATTTTTTTCTATTTTATTGTGTTTTTGTTGTTGTTGTTTTAACCAAAGTCAAACCTAACAGCTCCATTTTTTCTGACTATTTTATTAGTCTCTCCTTAAAACTTTCTAAATTTCCATGTTAGTGTTCAATAAGAGAATTTTTAATATGCTCCTTTTTTGTATTTTTTTTGGTTGTATGCTAAATTCAGTCATCTGCTCATTCTTTCTTTATTGATGTATGAATTTAGAGATAAAAAAAAAATTTTGTCCCTTAGCTTTTCTTTGGCTGAATGGTATATTTTGGTATATTGATATTTTTGATATATTGCCTCATTGTTGTCATTCTCTTTGATTGAATTATTATTTCTCTGATTTATTTTTTGGATCCCCTCATTTCTTAGGATAATATTATGTGTTTCCATTAATTTTAGTCTATCCTTCCATAGACTTTTTCTAGATGGAATTTTAATTGCGTTATGGTCTAAAGAGGAGACATTTAAAATTTCTGCTTTATTGCATTTCATTGTACTCTAATGCATGGTCAGTTTTTGTGAAGATTCCATGTATAATTGAGAAAAAAGGTGTTCTTTCTATTGTCTTTCCATTTTCTCCAGAGGACTATCATATCAAATGTTTCTAAGATTCTATTCATATGCTTAGCTTCTTTATTATTTATTTCATGGTTAGATTATTTAGTTCTGAGAAAGGAAAGTTCTAGTCCCTTATTAGTACTTGAAGTCTGTGATCCCTTGGGATTGCAATCAAGACTAGAGTAGAAGCAATGCTGTTCTTAAGGGCCCCAGCTCCATCTTTTTTTATATTTTTAAAATAATTTTATTTTATGAATGGTACTAAAAGTATTTGCTCTCACTAGTATATTATTTTAATAATTATAAAAATGGAATGAAGGAAAATAATAATGATAACCTTAATAGCGTTTAAATAAGCAATGTGATTGAATATGCTCCATTACTTTTGAGAAACAATACTTTCTTTTTTTTAACTTTTATTTATTTTTAGTTTACATCATTCATTTCCATGAGATTTTGATTTACAAATTTTCTCCTCATTTTTCCCCTACCCACCTCACCAAAACCACAATCCTACTGTATACCACTTCCCCCAACCAGCTCTCTCCTACATCCTTCCCCATCACTCCTCTGACTTTCCAGTAGGGCAAGACAGATCTCCCTATCCCAGTACCTATATATTTCCCTCCTTCCTATTCCACCCCCCACTTGTTCTATTCTCTACTTCGTCCCTGTCCCTTTACAAAAGTGGGTGCTTCTAACAACTCTCCCCCCCAACCTTCCTTCCCCTCCATCTTTCTCCCTCTCATCCTCTTCCCCCCTCCTCTCCTGTAGGCCGACATTCCCAATTTAGAGTGTATGTCATTCCCTCCCCAAGCCAAATTCATTGAGAGTAAGGTT
>JAQQSU010005291.1:0-13836 GCA_028627135.1 Pseudochirops cupreus | reverse complement strand
TATTATTAATATAGCATATAGTAATTATGTAATAAATGTAGCAATTATATAAAATAATTAATATGGTAATATTGTATTATAGTAATATAAAAACCTGAATGACCAGTAGTGATTGTCTCCAAAGAGCAAAAAATGGAACTATAGTCTGGTAATACAAAGACACTGAAGTAAAAAACAATCTGGAAGAAGGAAAGCATAAAGCAATGATTTAAAGAGGAAAACATGATCTCAATATACAAGAAAAAGATATTGATCTTAAAGATAGAATACATAAAGAGATTCTGAGTATCAGATATTTCCCCCCACAAATAAAAAAAAACAACCTGAAAACCATAATGTAAGATATAATGCAAGAAAAAAATTCCCAGAACTTGTGAACACAGGAAAAAAAATATCACGGCCAATTGAAAATATACATAGATTGTCTATATAAAAAGATTTCTTTAAAAACTTTCTGTGTTCTAACATCTAAAACATAGAGATTAAATACAGAATTCCAACAATAAACAATTTCTACAAGTGACCGGAAGAAAGAGCTTTAAACATAAATGAAAGGAAATCTGAATAATGTTAGATTATTCTGTACTCACCAAAAACTAGAGAAGAGAATGGATTAACATGGCCAAAGATCAAAAGAGCTCATGTTACGAACCAAAGCGACATACTGCAAACTTGAGCCTAATCATCGATGAAAAAAATCAACTTCAACAAAAAAAAGGAATTTAAAGCATTGTTTTAAAAAATGTAAATGAATTGTTTGCTTTGCTAATGCTACAGAAAATAGAGACACAATAAAGGTAAACAGATACAGAAACTAAGGAAAGCACAGGTAAAAAAATAAATTATACTTGGAAAAAGGGGGGTTGGGACAGAAAAAGAAAGACATCTATGGGGTTAAAAACAACCAATAACAAAAGAAGAGAGGATTTAGAGATTTCTTTTGAAAATACACAAATAAAGATGAAAAATTTAAAGAAAGAAATGATGCTGGAAAAATGAGACTGAAGCATCATGGACTAAATCTCACAACACCCCACCTACAAGTGAATGATTTTTTTTTTTTGGTAAAGCTAAATTACAGAATGGGAGGGTGCATAAGGAGGAAGAGATACGTGTACTGAATCTTAATCAAGTCAAAGGTAAGCACTGAAGGGAATATTACTCCTGTGTATCTCAGGAAGGACTATGGGAGAAAAGATGATGTAATAAAAGAAAGAACTAAAATGTAGTCAGGAAAAGGGAAATCTCAATTCAGTCATGGGAAAGGCTCTGACTGAAGAATACTCAATAGAGAAAGAGAGAAAAATATTCAATAATGGAATATGGGGACCTTGCAATGGGTATATTAAGCAGGAATTTATTGCTTAAAGAGTTTTAGAAACTTCAATTCTATAAGTAACAGACACTAAAAAATAAGTAAGAGTCAATAATCATACAATAAAAATATAGAAATGGAAACACAATTAATGAAGAAAATGAGGGAAAGAAATCTTTTTTACAACAAAATTTAGACATGTGACCTTGGTCAAGTCACTTAATCCCAATTGCCCTGCCTTCCCCCCTCCAAAAATCAAAAAAAAAAAGTATAAAATTTAGAAATAAAAAAGGGACAAAAGAAGTTGAATGAAAGAAGGAAGAATTTACTTAATTAATTGAGATAAAGAAGGAGGAAAACAATTTGATAAAAGGAAGAAAGAAAAATTAAGCAAAACTCCAAGACTAAGGATTGGAATTATGTGAGGAGGGAGAAAGAAAGGGGAAAAGAATTTGTAGGAATAGGATTGTTTTAGGTAGATTACACAAAAAGTAACTGAAGAAATCAAATATAATAAAATGATATAATCTAATATGTTACTACTGCTTTTTACAGTGGGAAAACAAAAAAAAAACCATGCTAATTCAGAAAATTGCTAATGACTAAATCTGATAAAACAAAAAAGAGTGATAGATTAGATAAAACTCACAATCTGTTGTTTACAGAAACATATCTAAAAACTGAATAAAAATGAATAGAACACAATTTACTTTGCATCAGATGAATTTTTAAAAATGCAGTAGCTGCAATCAAGCTAGGCAACAAAGTAAAAGCAAGCACTTAGCACATAGAGATGGAAAAGGAAACTACTTTATGCTGAAAGGAAAATTTTAATATTTATATGTAACTTACATGCTCCAATTGCCTTACTATCTAAATTTGTAAAGGAAAAATCAACTGAACATAAAAAGACAATAATACAACAAAAACAGGAAACTGCAAGGTGCTGTTCTTATTATTGGACAAATATAACAGTAAAACTTAAAAAGGGAAGAGGAGGTGGCAGTAGTAGAATACAGAGCTGAACACATTTTTGGAGAAATCAGAGCTAAAACATTTATGATGTTTTTGAATGGGAATACTAAATGATATACATATTCCAAGTACTATATGGAATTTTTACAAAAACTGAACATGTAGCAGGTCAAAGAGATATTGTTCACAAATGAAAAAAAAAGTAGGAATACAAGAACAAATCCTCTGTGGACAATAATATGATTAACTAGCCATTATTTCAAAGAACACACACAAAAAAGACAGACTGATATGGAGACTTAACAAAATGCAAATAAATAATGGAACAAAGTATAAATCACAAGAATAATAAATAACTGTATCAAAGAAAATTATAATTATGAAATAACACATCAAAATTTCCAGAATGCAGTTAAAGCATATGTTGGGGGAAATAATATAACCTTGTAGAGGATTAACAAAATGAAGACACATTTAAAAAATTAAAAAGCCAACATATCAACAATAATCATAAAAGGAGATATCAAAAAATTAGAGGAGAAATAAACAGCCAACCCTCCAAAAATATAGAAATGATAAAACTGAAAGTTGGTTCTTTAAAAAGCCAGACATAAAAATGCAGAAAAAATCCACTAAATAGCAAATGATCAAAGCGAAATAATAACAAAACTAGAAGAAATGAAAAGAATTATCAGAGCCTATTATACAGAGTTTTATGTTAACAGAACTGAGAATAAAAAGGAAATTGAAGAATCTCTTCAAAAATATAATACCTAAATAGATAAAATAGAGATCCTAAGAGATTCATTCTCAGAAAATAAAATACAGCTAGTTGTAAAGGAACTACCAAAGGGGTAAAGGGGAACTTCTGGTCCAGATATATTCAAAGAAGAATTCTATCATTTTTTTTTAAATAGCCAGTACCAACGTTATCCAACTTCTTTTCCAAAATGGGGAAGGAATACACCTTCTCAGACTTCTTTTATGAAACACAGTCTTAATACTTAATGTAGTAAAGGATAAAGTGAAAAGACATCCATAGACCAATATAATTAATGAATAGTGATTTAAAATTTTAAAATACTATCTCATTAGACTACATCAATTTATCAAAGAAATCATGCATTATGACCAAGTAGGATTTATAACAGGGATGCAAGCATGATTCAACATTAGGAAAACAATCAAGATAATTAATCACCTTAAAAAACACCAGTTACTCTAAATCATGACTTTCTCAATAGATGCAGAAAAAGCCTTTGACAAAGTACAGGAATCACATGCTAACCACCCCCCACCCTCCAAAAAACATAGGTATAGAGGGACCTTTTCTTAGTGCCATAAAAAAGTTTCTCTCTAAAACCAAAAACAAGCATTATATGCAATGGGAATAAATTAGAAGCTATACTACTAAAAACAGACGTAATGCAGACATGCTCACTCTAACCTCTATTATTTGATGTAGTTCTAGAAATGCTAGCAATAAAAGTGAGACAATAGAAGGAAATACAAGGCATAAAAATAGTTTATTTATTCCTATTTGCTGATAATATGATAGTTTACTTAGAAAATACTAGGGGAAAAAAAAGATAATAATAGACATGATTAATAGCTTCTAGTTGTGTGACCTTGGGCAAATCATTTAACCCTGTTTGCCTCTTCCTTTTGAGGACACCTTAGACATGAACCACATTTAAGTTTTAAATATTTTATCCCCAGAGCATGAGGGTGGAGGGTAAAATGAACCAAAGATTGCAAGAAAAGGACTTATTTTCCTTTAGGACTCATTTAGGACTCATTTTCCTTTCCTTCATAACTGAAAGAAATCAGTGTATTCCTGGGTCCAGAGAAAAGGGACTCTCAGAGAACAGAAAGAAAGCACTGTGACCCAGCCCTTTGAGCCCAGGAAGCAGTTTTTATTGTTAGATATATGACAAAGATTTTTTTTCCCCCAGCCATTCACCAATTGAGAGGCAACTTACACTATTTTCACAAAGAAGGTCATTAGAAATATTCTGCAACATATTGGATCAAACTTTGCTTCCATCTTTCACCTGTTTTGCTACTAATTGGATTTTTGGATCAAAAGATTTGGACAGTTTAGTCATTTTTCTTGTGCAATTCCACATTTATATCCAGAATATCTTGCAGCTCATCTAATGGTCTGTTAGCATGCCTTTTCACACCAAGACTGACCATTCCTATTTTTGGTTATCTTTGCCAACTTGCATGGTGTGATGTAAGACACCAGAGTTCCATAATTCTGTTTTTCTTTTGCTCCAGAGAAAACTATGGAAACTTGTCTGAACAGATATAGAACAAAGCGAGTAGAACCAGGGGGATAATTTATACAATAGCCACACCATTGTAAAGAGCAATGAATAAATTGTAAACACAACAATAAAAAAGCTCTGAAGACAGATCATTTCAAAAGACATAAGGACGCTCAATGCAAAGACTGGAGCATTTATGATAAAGCATGTTACTCACAGAGAGGGGAGAGACTCAGGCTACAGACTGAGGTGTACAGTTATTGGGCATGGTCAATATAAGAATTTGTTGTGTTTGGCTATTTATATTTCTTACAAGGATATTTCTTCTTTTTTTCAAATGGAGAGGAGGGAAGATGAGGAGAGAAAATAGATTTTTGTTAAATGATAAGAGTAAAATTAAGTCAAAATATCTATGCAAAAATTAGAAATCCCTCCCCCAGATAGCTGTGCGTGTGATACCGTGAGTAAAATTTGTCAGTTCCAGAACAAACTAGAACCAGAACCAAAACTCAAATCCCAAAACCAAACCCAAAGCAAAAATTTAGTAATCAAGGAGGGTTTATTGGGTTTGTCATCAAAGGAGCTCCACCCCAACCAGAAGAGATTCCTCCAAGTTAAAAAAGGGCAAATTTTATCCCGGGTATAGTTTAGACAGGAGGTGAATTGGGTATGAATACTTTGGAATTAGACAGGGCTGTTGCTGGGGGCTCGCAGAGTAGGAATTGGGGATGTGGTGTCCTTTGATTGGATAGGGCCTGGTACTGGGACTAGTAACAAGAAAGGCTCTTCTTCAGGTTAGCTGTCTCTTGTAAACTTGCCTTGATAAATAGGATGGTCCTTGCTGTTTAGCAGTAAGGAAGGGGATAGACAGGGTGGAGGATGCAATGAAAACAGGGTCAGAGGCAAGATAGAGGAACAATAAACATAATGGAGTTGTTTTAGCTTTCTCTGTTACCTACAATTCCTCTTCTTGTTCTTCTCTATTTTTTCTTAAATTATGTGACATTCCATACTAAGGTAGCAGATGCATTTTGAGTGGATTCTTGTATCTGGTGTAAAATGGCCTAAATCTAATTTTTGATAAATTGCTTGCCAGTTTCCCCAGCAGTTCCAGTCAAATAGAGAATCCTTTCCCTAGTGATTTCCTTAGATTTGAGATGAATTGGGTTACTGTTTTCAGTTGCCTATTTTTCTTGCTTATCTAGTGTTTTTTTTATTGATCTATCTAAAAACAAAACAAAACAAAAATCTGATGTGAAACACATTTGATTGTTACTACTCTACAATATAATTTGAAGTCTGATAATGCCATATCTACTTCATCCATCTATCCTTTCTTTTCCTCTTCAAATATTTCCCTTGAGATTTCAAGCCACTTGCTTCTTCAAATGAATTCTGTCATTCTGTTTAGTACTATAAAGTATCTTATTCTACACCAGGAAATTCATTTTGGTAGCATACATTTTATTATATTGATGGGATCCAACCATGAGCCCTGAATATCTCTCCAATTTTTTGTTTCTTTTTACTTTTTTAAAGTGCTTTTTAAAAACTTTTATATAAATTTGTACATGACTTAACAGGTTATCTCCCAGGAATTTCATGCATTTTGTAATTATTTGACATGGAATTTCTGATGTTTTTCTTAATTTTTTAAAAAATATTGAATATTGAACATGTCTATTAGTTTCTTCACTGATTCTCTGGAGTTTTCTTAGTATTTTATGTTTTCTGCAAATAAGGATTATTTTTGTTTCCTCTTTGCCAATGTTCATAATTTAATTCTGTTCTAGTGTTTTCTTATAGTAACATTTTTAGGACTATGCCAAACAAAGTTACCTACGCAAGTGATTTAACTCCTATTTGACACAGTTTCCTCAATTGTAAGACGTGGATAAAAGTAGCACATATCTCGTAGGGTTGTTATGAGGATCAAAGGAGTCCCTGGCACAGAGCCTGGCATTTAGCTGGTGCTATATAAATTCTGCTGTTATTGTTGCTTTTCAAAATTGTTGTTCTTGCTGTTATACAGAGGGAGCAGTCTTACTTTTGGGACAGAAAGTTGGTACAGTGGAGAGAATGCTGGGCTTGGAGTCTTGAAGAACTGGGTTCAAATGTGACCTTAGACATTTACTATCTGTATGACCCTGGACAAATCACTTAACCCTGTTTATCTTAAATTTCTCACCTTTAAAATGAGTTAGAAAAGGTAAATGGCAAACTGTTCTAGTATCTTTGGCAAGAAAACACCAAATGGGGTCATGAAGAATAGGAAAGGACTGAACAAGTGCTATATTTTGTCAAAGGCTTCTGCTTTATGTGATTTTTATTATCTGTAGGATTAGTTTTGCTAATTGTTTTCCTAAAGTTGAACCATCTTTGAATTCCTGTTGGAGCAAATTTTTATCTGCACATATTGCTCGAATATTCTTACAAGATATTTATTTAAACATTTTGCATCAATATTCATAATGAAATTGGTTTATAATTTACTTCTCCTATGTCTCACTCTGGTTTGGATATCAGAAATATATCTATTAAAAAGTTTGGCTGAGGATCTTCTGCTTATTTATTTACTTTTTTAGTATAGCTTTTGTAACATAGGCATTGTTGATCTTTAAAATGCAGACAACATCTATTTCTGAGTCCATTTATCAAAGAATGGTTTCTTTATTTTGTAGCTAATTTGTGACTTATTCAAGTTCATTTCATCCCTGAAGATTCTGTTGTTTAAACATGTATATTATTTCTTTAATATCGTGATTTTATATTTTTGCTAGCGTATTTCCTTTGAATTTCTAGTTTTACTGGTATATCTTTACATAGTAGTTTCTGACTAATTCTGATTCTTTTTTTTCATCTCCACTCATAATGACTTCACCTTGTTCATTTAAAAAGGTGATATTTTTTTTGTTGCTTTGATTACTTCCTGTTTTTTTATATTAGAATGAAAAATGGTTTTTATATCTTTTTGGTTTTTTAAGGCATTAAAATAATATTATTTTATTATTATTTTAAATCATAAAAATAACATAATGGAGCAAATTACATAGAATTTAAATTTTTTTAATTTGTAATTTTTTTGAAAATTACAAAGTAGACATAATAACAGCATGAAATTTTTATATTCTTCTATCAGACCTAGATAAAGCTGATAGAAGGATAACAAAAAAGGAATGCTGATCAGATTATTGAGAAAAATATATTTGACTGATTTGTGGTGACTTCAAAATAGGAATATTAAAAATAAGCTCAGATATATACATATCATTTAGATTTAAATCATCATTTAGTTTCTATAGCATGTCTTGCTTACTTTAATCTGATTCTCTCTCTTTCCTAAAACTTCCCTCCCATTATTCTACACATCCTCTATTGAGGGTGGAGCCAAGATGGTGGAGTGAAAGCAGGAACTTGTTTAAGCTCCCACACCAACCAACTCCAATGCCTGGAAAAATATGACTCTAAACAAATTTTAGAGATACAGAAACCACAAAATTAAAAAAAAAATGAAAATCATGAAAAGCAAGTCAACAGCCTGCTAAATGAGACCAAAAAAATACTTAACCTAGAAATCATCCTTCAAGAAATTCTCAAGGAAAACTGCCTGGATATTCTAGAACCAGAAGGCAAAATAGAAATTGAAAGAATTCACTGTTTGCCTCTTGAAAAATATCCCAAAAAGAAAACTCCTGGGAAAATACAGCCAAATTCCAAAGTTCCCATGTCAAGGAGAAAATACTGCAAGCAGTCAGGAAGAAAAAATTTGAGTATTGTAGAAACACAAACAGGATAACACAAGACCTAGCAGCTTCTACATCAAGGGACTGAAGGGCTTAGAATACCATATTACAGAGGTCAAAGGAGCTAGGATTAAAACCAAGAATCACCTACCCCGTAAAACTGAGTATAATGCTTCAGGGAAAATATGGTAATTCAATGAAATAGAGGACTTTTAAGCATTATTGATGAAAAAGCCAGAGCTGAACAGAAAATTTGACTTTCAAATATAAGAAGCAAGAGAAGCATGAGAAGGTAAACAGGAAAAAGAAATTATAAGGAATTTACTAAAGTTGAACTATTAAATTCCTACATGGAAAAAACGATAATTGTAACTCATGAGACTTTCCTCAGTATGAGGATAGTGGAAGGGAATATATATATAAACGTATATCTATATCTATATCTATATCTATCTATCTATCTATATATATATATATGTATATATATGTATAGGAGGATTTAAGTGTGTGTTTATATGTGTGTGTACATGTGTACACAGAGTGCACAGGATCAGTTAAATATGAAGGGATAATATCTAAAAAATAAAATTAAGAGGTGAGAAAGGAATGTAATGAGAGAAGGAGAAAGGGAGAGATAGAATAGGGTAAATTATCTCATATATAAGAGGCAAGAGAAAACTGTTACAATGGAGCGGAACCACAGGAAGGTGAAAAGGAATGGTTCAACCTTACTCTCATTGCATTTGGCTTAAGAAGCAAATGACATGCACACTCAATTGGGTATCTTACCTTACAGGATAGTTGGGGGGGGAAGGTTATATGGGGAGGGTTGATAGAAGGTAGAGTAGATTGGGGAAGGGTTAGTCATAAGCAAACACTTTTGAAATTTCAAAGTCAAAGTACAAAATAGTATAACTGGGCAGTAAGACTTCACATGTATAATCTAGATAAAATTGCTTGACTTCTAAAGGAGGAGAGAGTAAAGGGAAGGAAGGGTAGAATATGGAACTCAAAATTTCAAGAAAAGACTATTTAAATTATTTTTACATGTAATTAAAGAAAAATAAAATGAGAGGGCAAAAGGAAAAATCATTAGCAAGTCTCAAATTTATAATATTGTAGTCAGTACACAAAAACTTTACACATTCAAAGGATAGTCAATCAAAAGAAGAAAGGATTGTTCTTTATTTAAGGGAGGAAAATTGAATATGGTATTCAAAAAATTAAGTTCAATTGGCACCCAAAATAGCACTCTGAAAATGAACTTAGTCATCAAATGAAATAATTAAACATTGAGCAAAAGAGGGGAATTCAAGGCATTTCTTCCAAAGAGTTCAGAGGTAAATAGAGTATTCATCATGCAAACTACCCAAATAAAAAATGGATACACTTAGATGGTAATAAAATACTAAGAAGGGAATTTTTTGTTTTTGTTTGGCTAATGCCAGAAAGTTGTGGATGTGGCATAGGAGAGACTTTTTTTATTTTCTGTTTCTTTTCTAAATTGCATTTCAGAATTGTTGAAGAGACACTGAAAAATTAAAAAGAGCATTAATGAGTTAAAATCCAAGGATATAAATATGATAGGGAAAATAGTTTCCAATTCTTTGCCCCCACAAAAAGAACTACTTTAAATAATTATGTGCATTTCCTTTTTCAGTAATCTTTTTAGAATGCAGACCTAGTACTAGTATTGCTGAGTCAAAGGGTATGGACTTTTTGGCATAGGTCTAAATTGCTTTCCAGAATGATTGGATCAGTTCACAACTCCATCAACAATGCATTAGTGTCCTGATTTTCCCCATCTCTTCCAACACTTGTCCTTTTCCTTTTCTGTCATATTAGCCACTCTGATAAGTATGAGATGGTACCTCAGAGTTGTTTTAATGTGCATTTCTCTGATCAATAGTGATTTAGAGCATTTTCATGTGATGATAGATGGTCATGATTTCTTTTTCTGAAAACTACCTGTTCATATCCTTTGACCATTTATCAATTGAGGAGTGACTTATATTCTTATAAATTTGACTTGGTTCACCATATATTTGAGAAATGAGACCTTTATCAGAGAAACTTGTAAAAAAATCCCCCCCTCCGCCAGTTTCCTGCTTTCCTTCTAATTTTGGCCTAATTGGTCTTGTTTGTACAAAACCTTTTTAATTTAATGTAATCAAAATTATCCATTTTACATCTAGTAATGCTCTCTTAAATTCTTTCCTTATCCTTAGATCTGACAAGTAGAATTTTCCATGCTCCTCTAATTTGCTTATGATAATCCACTTCATGTCTAAATCACGTGCCCATTTTGACATTATTTTGGTATACAGTGTGAGATGTTGGTATATACCTAGTTTCTGCCAAACTGCTTTCCAGTTTTCCCAGGAATTTTTGTTAAGCAATGAGTTTGTGCCCCAAAAGATTCAATCTTTGGGTTTATCAAACACAGAAACACTATCATCCTTTACTATTATATATCCTATACCTAATATATTCTACTGATCCATCACTCAACGTCTCAGCCTGTACCACTTTTTTTTTGTTTTTTTTTGTTTTTATTGCTCTGTAATACAACTTGAAATCTGGTATTGCTAGATCACCTTCTGTCACATTTTTTTTCATTGATTCCTCTAAAATTCTTGATGTTTTGCTCTTCTAATATATTTTCATTATTGCTTTTTTCTATCTCCATAACATAATTTTTTGGTAGTCTGACTGATATGGCACTGAATAAGTAAATTAATTTAGGTAGAATTGTCATTTTTATTATATGGCCTAGCCAACCCATGAGCAATTAAAAGTTCTCCAGCTATTAAGATCCAACTTTCTTTGTGTGAAAAGTGTTTTTAATTGTGCTTATGTACATATACATATACATATATATCTTATGTTTGTTTTGGCTTGTAGACTCTCAAGTATTTTATATTGTCTGCAGTTACATTAAATGGACTTTCTCTTGCTGCTGAATTTTGTTTGTAATGTATAGAAATGCTGATGATTTATGTGGGTTTATTTTAGTGTTTTAGCTTATCCATATTAAAGATACTGTTTGCTGATGGTTTTAGAGATAGATAGTACTTTTCATTTTAAGGCAAGCTCCACTTATCCTATGATTTCTAATGTATTTTGTTAATAGCTTTTTCTGCATCTATTGAGATAATCATATAATTTTTGTTGGTTTTCTTATTGATAAAGTCAGTTATGCTGAAAATTTTCCTAATATTGAACCAGCCCTTCATTCCTGGTATAAATCTCACCAATCATGGTGTATGATCTTTGTGATATATTGCCACAATCTCCTTGCTAGTATTTTATTTAAAATTGTTGCATCAATATTCATTATGGAAATTGGTCTATAGTCTTTCTCTATTTTGGCTCTTCTTACTTTAGGTATCAGCACTACATTTGTATTATTAGAGGAATTTAGTATGACTATATCTTTGCCTATTCTTACAAATAGTTTATATAGTATTAGAATTAATTGTTCTTTAATGCTATGATATTTCTTACATTAAACACAGGGTCTGATTCTGTTGGTGTTCTGAGGATCTCTTGATCTTCCTATTTGTATCTAATGTTTCTGGACTTTTTTTGCATAATTTCTTGAAGCATGGCATGCAGATTTTCTTTTTTTATTATTTTTGTGTAATATCTATAATAACTGAAATCACTGCACATCCTAAATTCAAGTTTAATAACTTCATTTTGTAGTGTTCTAGTGTTTTCTTTCAAACTTTTATTTCAATTTTACTTGATTTTTCTTTTGTCTTGTTTTCCCCCCTATTTTGCTATTTTCTTATTCAAAGAATCACTTGTTTTTGAATGTCACTCCTTTGTTCTATATTTTTTTCTTATATTTTTTCTTTCTCTTTTCTATATTTTCTTTCTATATTCTTTTCTTTCTTTCTTATTTTTTCTTTCTTTCTGTTCTATATTTTTGCCTTTAGAGCTCTAATTTTTAATTCTAATTTCCTTAAATTTTTATTTACTTCTTTGATTGGTACCCTGAACCAGAAGATGAATATATGAACATTCATGACTACTCTACAAATAGCATCGAGAATTATAAAACATAGAATTAGCCTGGAAGAGGAACTAAGGGCAACAAAGTTGTTTTTTTTTAATACTACATTGGGAGAAAAAAAAGAATGTTAAGGTTGGGATAGAATCTTTGCTCAGCAAGGATTAGATGAACCAATTAGTCAGTAAACATTTATTAAGTTCCTATTCTGTTCCAAGGCCTGCGTTGACAGCCAATAACTACCAACAGAGAGAAAGCAGAATTGTTGAATTCTTACCATATTTCTATTTTCTTTGCAAAGGATAATAACCTTAACACTGGAAAGGGCTGAACTAAAATGACTAATGGGGAGCTGATTGCTACTTAGGAGACATAAGGAAATTGTAAAAGAGCCTCCAGCTTCTTTTGATGCATTCACATTTCTTGACCTAGACAAACTAAATTCTGGGGTCTTGAAAGAACAATGAGATCGGTTTTTGATCCATCATCAGTGACGTTCTGTGATCATGAAAGATAGGAGAGCTACACCCCCAAATAAAGACAGGGAAATATTCAAATAAAAGAAAAAGAGCAGAGCCTGCGAATCAAAGAATGATGCATTTGAGTTTGACTTCAATTCATGGAGAAATTCTAGAAATGATCATTAAAGAGATGATTGGTGAATATTTAGAGAGGAAAATGATGGTTATTTAGAGACAACATGACATCATCAAGATTATGGTAATATCAGACTAAACACATTTGTTTTTGGACAGGATTCATAAACTAGTAACTGAAGGAGGATGCTCTGGATATAATTTACCTAAATTTTAGCAAAGATTTTGATATGTATTAGACAAAAAATATTTAAATGGATTCAGGTCCTAATTTTTTTTTTTTTACTTTTTGGAGGGCAGTTGGGGTTAAGTGACTTGCCCAAGGTCACATGGCTAGTTTTTTGAGTTAAGTGAGCCTGGATTTGAACTCAGGTCCTCCTGACTCCGGGGCTGGGGCTCTATTCACTGTGTTACCTAGCCACATCTTTTTAAATGGATTCAGAACTGGTTGAATGACTAGCTTCAAAGAACTGTCATTAATAGTTCAATGTCAATGTGACACCACATATCCAGTGGAGTACCTCCAAGGATCTCTGTTTTGATCTGTATTGTGTAACATTTACATCACTGATTTTAATAAAGGCATCAATGTTATTTGTAGATATTTTCTTTTTTTTTCTTTTTTCATTTATTTATTTTCTTGTTTACATCATTCATTTCCACGAGATTTCGAGTTACAAATTTTCTCCCCATCTTTCCCCTACCCAACACCTCAAAACAGCCATCACACTGTATAACCACTCCCCCAATGTGCTCTCTCCTATGTTCCCCCTCTTGCCCCTCTGACTTTTTGGTAGGGCAGGATGGATCTCCCTACCACAGTGCTTGTATATATTAATTCCCAGTTGGATGTAGTTAATAATGATAAAAATAATAATAATATACATACATAAGAGTATATATATATATATATATA
>JAQQSU010005290.1:0-13836 GCA_028627135.1 Pseudochirops cupreus | reverse complement strand
ACCTCAGCCAATCCCCTTCTTCCACATCAACAGGGGAGTTCATGCCTTCTCAACAGTGGGACAGGGTTTGCCCCTTCCACACTTAGCACTTAGTACTAAGTGCTAAGTATCCTGCTAAACAGATTACTATTACAGAGATGGGATGAAGAATTAAGGCATTTCCACTCATAATTCAGATGACAATGCAAAGAGAAATTGTCTCCATTGTCCCAACTCACTGGATAACCACCATTCTTCATATTTAGCCAGCCTTTACCTGGTAGAACCTGGAGCAAAAATCTCTTTTTGAGGGACTAAAATCTGTAATTCAATTCACTTCAATTCAGCAAGGGCTTACAAGCACTATTTATAACTCTTAGCAGGAGCTATGGTGAATGAGGGTTGGAGAGAATGCAAAGACAAAACATAAAAATAATACCTGCCCTCAGTGAACTTATAGTCTATGAAGGGAAAATTCTACATTTACTGTATAACATGAAGTTCTCCCCATTTGACAAGAACTGCTGGGGAAAAAACCAGAAAGTTGTCTGGAAATAATTAGGTTTAGACCAACTCCTTAAATCATATACCCAAACCAACTAAAAATGGTCCCATGAACTGAGAGAATAGTATAGATTATACTGAGGGAGAATGACATAGGTAGTTACTTCTTAGACCACTGATGCTTACTGCTAGTGTGACTTTGGACAAGTCATAACCTCCTGGGGATCAGTTTCCTCAGTTGTTAAATGAGGTGGTTTTTGGATTGAGGTTCCATTTAGACCTAAATCTATGATCCAATGAATTAACAACAACCCCCCCCCAAAAAATCAGGAAATAATTGAAAGATAAACTATTCAAACTAATGATAAAATAAATAAGGTTTCTAGAAATCAATCTACAAAAAATTATACAAATATACCTATAAAACTTTCCTTAAAGAAATGCTAACAAATAATTTAGGATATTTATTGTTCATGGTTGGGCCAGGACAACATCATAAAAATGACAACACTAATTAAATTAATGTATAGATGTAATGCTTTAGTAATCACACTACCAAGGGGTTCTTTATAGAGTCAGGAGAAATAATAACAAAATTCATTTGAAGGAACAAAAGGCCAAGAATATCCATGGAAATGGTGAAAAATGGCAGGAATGAAGAGAGACTAGGATTTCCAGACCTCAGACTATATTATAAAACATTCATCATCAAAGCCATTTGGTACCGTATCACAGCAAAGTAAATCAAAGAAAGGGACTAGACAATGGTGAATCAGAAATAACAAAATTCAATAACCCAACATTCAATAGATTCCAAAATGGGAGGAGGTCCTCCTCATTCAACAATAACCACCGGGAAAACCAGAAATTTGGCTGGCAATAATTAGGTATAGACCAATACCTTAAATCATAAACCCAAATAAACTCAGAATGGACACACAGACAGAATACAAAAGGTTAATGAACTCTAGAAGAGGTCATGAGCAGGTACATTTCATAACTACGGTAAAAGATATAATGCTTAACTAAACAAGGGAGAGAGATCCCAAAAAAATCCCAAAAAGGTTTCAGATCATTTAAAGTTTTTGAATGATAGCTAAGATAAGGAAGGAAATGTTGCTAGGGATGAGAGAAATATTAAATATCTTTGATAGGTTTGTGATTCTAAGATAGAGAGGGAATTAACACAAACATAAAAAGCTAAGAACTGTTCCCCAAAAGATATGTGGTATAAATAAATACTCCTCAGAATAACTATAAACTATTAACTATATGAAAAAAATGTTACAAATCACTGATAATGAGAGAAATGCCATCAAAACAACTTGGAGGTTCTATTTCATAGGGAGAAAATTGGCAAAGATGACCAAAGGTAATAATTAACATATTCGATAATAATATTAGAGGCTGTGTGTTTGAAGACAGCAAAGCTGTTAGTGGGGCTATGAAATTATCTAATCATATCAGAAGATAATTTGGAATTATGGGATAAGAAAAGTAACAAAGGGTATGTCCATACCCTTTGAGCCAGAGAGGTCAAATATCAAACTGTCACACGTACAAAATATTCACAGCCCCACTTCTTGTGATAACAAAATATCATAAACAAAGTAAGTGTTTATTAGCTAGGGAATGACCAAAGAAACGGAACACAAACATAAGGAAATACGATTGTACCATAAGAAATTATAAAAATGAGGAATTTGGAATGATATGAGAAGTCTTATATGAACGGAGAGGGAAATAAGGAGAATCAGGAAAGTTAACAAGATAAATACAAGGAAAAAAATTTTAATTGAATACTATACAATCATAACGACCAAGCTTAAAGGGCAAGGAAATAGACACGCTTCCTTTTGTTGAAGTGGGCATGGGCTTTGGGTTGAGGTCTCATTACATTTGCTGTCAGACATGGATTTGATGGACTGATTTTTTAATCATAGAAGCCTCATTTCTATTGTAGGGAAGTGAGTCCATTCAGAAATGAAGGTGATATAAAAAAAAATCAATAAAATTTTAAATACATACACAATCACAGAGAGAGAAAACTCAAAAGTAATTTGGTGCTACAATTCCATCGGAGCAGGTAACACAGTTCCCATACGTCTATGGTGCCAGAGAAACCTAAAAATAGCAGCAGATCAAAGAAAGATCAAGAAAGCCAATGAGAGTCTACGGCCAGTGACCTAGTGACCTCTTCCACCCTGGAACTAAACTAAAGGTCAGCAAGGAGTCCATGGGCAGGAGGAAAGGGGGCCCGGCAAAGAAGCCAGCACCTGCCTACACAGGCAAACAAGCTAATGGATTCTCAGAATACAACACTGGCCGGTCAGAGACACCTACAGCCTCAGGGTGGTTAGAAACTCATAGAGTAGCCTTTGGAAGCAAACAGGAGCAGCAGGTACCTATGGGATTGCAGCAGTCACAATGGAACGACCCAGGCCAACGGGGTCCAAGGAACTGAGCACTCTGCCCTGAAGACTCAGCACTCCAAACCTCAAAGCCCCAAGAGGGACCTAAAATCTACCAGTGTTTTAACATGGACATACATAGACCAAGGAAGTGTAAATCACCACAGAAAACCAGATGGCCCAAGGTGAAGCCACCCCAACCCAAAAGTACATCAGGGTACGGAGCCCAGCCCTGACACAAAGACCCATTCGAGGAACCAAAGCTGAAGTGAGATGAGTAAAGAGGAGATACCCAATCTATACTATAAAGTCACTATTGTTGAAACCTAACAAATCTGAAAGACCTAAAAACTTTGATCTCTTCAATGATCACCCACGAGCCCAGAGGGCTAGTGATGAAGCATGTTTCCCCTCTCATGACAGAGAGATGACAAACTAAGACGCAAAAGCCCATTTGTGGACACTGGCAATGTGAGAGTTCCCAAGATATCCAAAATCCAGAGATATTATATGAAACACGGATTTTTTCTTTCTTTCTTTCTTTCTTCCTTTCTTTCTTTCTTTCCTTTCTACCTTCTTTCCTTCTTTCTTTCTTCCCTTCTCTCTTCCTTCCTTTCTTTTTCTTTCATTTTATTCCTGTGCTTTTCTCTCCTTTCTTCCTTCTTTCCTTTTTCTTCCTTCTCTCCTCCCCCTTTCTTTTCTCTTTCTCTTTCTTCCTCTCTCTCTCTCTCTTTTCCACCCTTCCTCCCTCCTTCCCTCCATTCCTATTCAGTAGAAGGCAGAAAACTACAAGCAATAGAAAAAATAAAAATATATTTAAAAAAGAATTATTATAGATCCAAAGACATCCAAAAATCCAACCTCAATGAAAGAATATTACTACTACAGTGAGCAGAGGCTCAAGGGGAAGAAAATGGATTTTCTAAAACAACAGCATGAATAAATAAAATAAATTAACCAAAAGATTTTTTTTAATGAAATAAAAGGTCTAGAGGATAGAATTAGGAGTGGAATAAACATACCTTAAGATGGCAATTGGAAAAAATTACCCAAGTAATAGATTCCCTGAAAATCAGAATAAACCAAATAAGTTTACCACTACAAAAAACAGGAAAAATATTTGAACATAATCCAAAAACTGAAAGAATGGAAGAAAAGGTTAAGTATCTGTTATTCTCCTCCTTCCTCCCCCCAAAAAAACCCAAACCCAGAAAATAGGCCAATACATAATTTAAGAATCATTGAATCCCCTGAAAACCATGATTTAAAAGATCTTGGCATAGTATTTCAAAAAATCATAAATGAAAACTTTCCAGATTAAAGTAAAAAGAGAGAATGCAATGACGATCTCCTGAAAGAAACCTCATGAGGAAAAGTCCCAGGAATATCACTGCCAAAATGTAGAGCTTCCATATCAAAGCAAAAAAAACGATACAAGCAGCCAGAAAGTTTGAGTTCCAAGGAACTACAGTAATGGCTCTATAAGACAGGCCAGCTTCTGTTAAAAGGAAGGGCAGATTTTGGAATATAATAATCCATAAGGTACAAGGTAGAGATGTACAGCCAAGAATACCTCATTGCAAAGCTGAGTATAACCCTATAGGAAGAAAAAAAATCATGGACCTTGAATGGAACAGAAGACTTTCAAGCCAGCCTGCCTGATGAAAAGACCAGAGCTGAGTAAGAGCTTTGAAATGCAAACAGAAGGGTCATGAGAAACCTTGAAAAGTGTATTTATGCACACAATTCAAAGGAGACGTATAGTGATGAAGGGCTGACATTCTAATGGGAGAAAAGAAACAAGTGTCCCTTCAGCACTTTAAGGTCTTCAAAGAGAACTAAGAGAAGTGAGTAAGAAAAACAGAGTGCCTAGGAATGTTTTCAAAGCTTAAAAAAGAGAAATAAAAGGAACTGCAAAATGAATATCTCAGTGTAGGAAGGAGGCTAAAGGGGGTGGGACTTGACATTTCTCATAATTTGAAGTCATTAGAAGAATATATGATCATGAAGGAAGAGGTAGAGGGGGCAGGCAACCGGTGAACTACGTTTTTATGTGAACATGGAAGACTGAAAATACACTCAGGAACACAAAGACTTCAGAATAGAAGCACGGTAAACACAATATGGAAACAGGCAAGGATGGGGAGAGAGAGTAGTAAGAGTGAGGACAATACCAGGGAGTAAAGAGTTGCAAATAAAAGAAATAAAATTAAAAAAAAAACTTTTTGATACTGAAAGGGGAATTAAAATGGAAGGAAAGAAGAAACAAAAGAAAGCAAAAAAAGACTATGAACTAGGAGAGTTTCTGTAAAATGGGAAATGGTTGATGAACTGTGGGATGAATAAATAGATTACTGAGCCACAAGAAATATCAGAAAAGCTGACTTCTAGGGATCCTGGGAAACAGGAGCAGATGCAGGGTATCAGGAGGAGTACATGCAAGGCCAGCAGCATTCAGAGACAACTATCTCTAAAAGACTTAAGATCTACAATCACTGCCATGACGCACATCTCCAGAGGGATGCATGATGAAGCATGTTCCGCATCTCCTGATAGAGAAGTGGCAGACTGAAGGTACCCAAGATAGCACACATTTTAAAAAAACAACAACACATACCGTGGATTTGTTCTTTTTGTTTTATCATGCTTATTTTTAATGTATTTTTTGCTGTATTTTTTGGGGAGGAAGTGGGGGGGTAGGTTTGTTAGTGTGATGCCGTAAAGAAAAAAAAAAGAAACAAAAAGGGAAAGACCAGTGAAACATTTCAAAAATTGCTTAGTGAAGAACAATCAGAACAGGTTTGAAAGTAATGGGTTGAATGTAGTGGTTTTGTTTTTTTAAGGAAGGAGTCAAGCAGTTAATAGGCATTTATGAAGAACCTATCATGCGCTAAACACTGGGCCAAATGTTAGTTACTCAATAAGAATTTATGAAGAACCTATCACGTGCCAAGCACTGGGCTAAGGGTTGAAGACAGAACAAAGCAAGATACAGTCCCTACCCCAGAGGGGCTTACAATCTAAGGGGTGAAACAAAGAGCAGATATATGCAAACAAGGCATGAGCAGGAAAAAATGGGAAATACTGAACACAGGGAAGGCACTGGAATTAAGAGGGGTTCAGAAGGCTTCCCAAAGAATTGGGATTTTAGTTGGGACTTGAAGGAAGCCAGGGAAGGCAGAGGGCATGGAGGATGAGGAAGAGACTTCCCAGCATAGGGGGGCAGCCAGAAAAAATGCCCAGAGCAGAGGCGATAGAGGGTCCTATCTGCGAAACAATCAGAAGGCCACTGTTGCTGGAATTGAAGAGTACGTATCAAGCAGCATGACGTATGAAGATTGCAAAGGTAGGAAGGACCACAGTTATGAAGGACTTTGAATGACAGAGTATGGAAAGGTACTTGGGAAAAAGGAATCATGGTTTCACAGATAGTCTTATTGTCTTCCTCTCACATGAAAATTCTTATGCTGGTGCCAGGGGCAGGAGAGGAAAGAGGGTGTTGGTTAAATACAGAAAAATAAAATAATATAGATAATAAATAAATGAATACATAAATATTTTAACATTGAAGTAATTTGGGGACCTGAGCTGAAAGGCCACCTCCTTAATATCTGTTAACTGAATAAACGAAAAGGAACAAGTTCTGTTCATGGTTTATGGGTCTATGCTAATTTACATCACCAAGGTGCCACTTCTGGACTGAATATTTCCACTCTCACTGATGAAAAACCAAAGGGCAGTGCAGGACACAGAGACCAAAAAGATTCTTAATCCAACAACCAACAAGCTTTTGTTAGGGGCCAACTATGTGTGCCAGGCACTTTACTAGAAGCTCGGGAGAGAAAGACAAAAGAGAACCATTCCTTGTCCTCAAGGAACTTACATGCTATCAGGAAGACAACATGTATATATGCAGATATTTTCAAAGCACATACAAAATAGAAGAGCAGTAGAGCTGGGAAAGAAATCCAGCCAGGAATAACGGCATATTTTGTACAACAAACTACCCCGGCTGCTTGGGAGATCTCCTACCCACTAACGTCTCAGCTTTCATCATTCATTGACTTGAATTGCCATCTTACAGGCTGGAGCATCGCTTTTTTGTGATCATGATATACCTTATTCACCTGAGGTTTTCCAGAAATAATACCAACAAGCAGCAAGAGAATTTCTGAAGTGGAAGAGAAAATGTTTCAAACACTCTAGAAGAAATCTCTACGAAGCAGATACAATGGGCTTGTAGCATGGAAAAATGACCAAGAGGAAACGATTTCACTTTTCTGATAGAGCACCAAAAAAAAACCACAATGGAAAAGTCATTATGTCCCAAAGAAAGGCATGAAAAATTGCCTTTTAGGCTGATCAGCCTAAAACATGCCCGAAGCAAATTTTTATGACCATATTATAATCCCCTGAAATTTAGCCCTGAGAGTTAGCTGTGAAAATATAACTCCACCAGAGCAGCCCTTATGCAGTACCTATCATGGTGGGAAATGGAAGCAAATAAACTTTAATCCTCTAGATGAGTTATTCCACAATTGTAGAATCACTGAGTTAAAGGAGGGGTCCTAGGAGTCATCCAATGGAACCCATATCTGACCAAGTGTCCTGGCTATATGCCTGCTTCCAAGGTACGTTGTAGAGGGGACACCTCCCACCGGGGCTGTGGCAGGGGTGGGGAGGTCAGGGAAGCAGATGGAGGAATGAGTTACCACCTAAGGCAACCCATATTTTCAAATAAATGATAGATTTACTTTTTTTTTTAAAAAGATTTAGTTATGCTCTTTATTTTTACTACCTCTCTAATATCTTGACCATTTTCATCTTTTGCCATCTGTGACAATTTGTTTTTAGAGTAATCTGGGGACCTGAGCTGAAAGGTCACCTCCTTAATGTCTGTTGATTGAATAACTGAAAAGGAACACGTTCTATTCATGGCTTATGGGTCTATGCTAATTTCCAGCACCAAGGAGCCATTTCTGGCACCTCGGGGCTGTTTTGATTTGCATTTCTCTCACTTGTATTGATTTGGAAAATTCTTTCCCATATATAACTATATGTGAAATTATATATGTATGTATAATAAACACACATATATATGTGAGGTTATATATGTAAATTAATATATAAATTATATGCACAGCTAGAGGGTGCAGTGGATAAAGGCCCGGTTGGCCTGGAGTCAGAAAGATGCATCCTTCTGAGTTCAAATCTGGCCTCAGACACTTACAAGCTATATGACCCTGGGCAAGTCATTTAACCCTGTTCCCTTTGGTTTCCTTATCTGTAAAATGAGCTGGAGAAGGACATGACAAACCCCTCTAGTATCTTTGCCAAGAAAAGCCCAAATGGGGTCATGAAGAGTCAGATACAACTGAAATGACTGAACAACAATATGTATAAGTGTATTTATACAGATAGAGATTTTTATATGCAGTTGTTGAAGGTTTGCCATGCTTTTTGGTGAATTCTTTAATATCCTTTGCCCACTTGGAATGCTAGTCATACAATGAATAAGTAAATATTAACAGGACTGATTTTGTCCCCAGCATGAGAGGGTCTCGTCCGTGTGATTCATGATCTCTCAAAAGAGATCATCCTAACAATCTACACAGGAAAAACCAAGTGGATGGGGATCCAGACTATGACGTATGGTGGGAGGGGTCGCCCAGAGAGTTGGTCCATCAGTCCAAATATCCTGGGCAGGCACACGAAGGGCACGGTGGGACAAAAACCGAGTAAGAGGACGACGGTAGGCGAGATTACATTAGTTGAAGCTACAATAAGACTGGATTGGGACTGAGAGGCTCTGGGTTTGTATCCCAACTCTGCTTACTCTGTGCTTTCAGTTTTAAGAACAACTCCGAGTGACTAAGCACTTGTGACTATGACAAATATCCAAAGTAACCACGAAGGGCACATCAAGGAAGACACTTTCTGCATCCAGAGAAAGAACTGATAGAAACAGGTGCAGGATGGTTTTTACATATACACATGTTTGTGTCTGATGGTAGCCATCTCTAGGGCGGGGGTGGGGGAAGAGGAGGGCGGAAGAAAATGAAAAAAGTCACACGATAACTTGATTACATATTTAAAAGACACAGCACACATGACATAATAGATTTGCAGTTTCTTACAGAATCATCTTTTTTTCCCCCATTCTACTGTTGTGGAAATGCTTGTTTTATTTCTTAAGTTCAGAGTAAAATAATTTTTTTTTTAAATCCCTGAATCTCTTTAGATCTCAGTTTCCTCATCTGTAAGATAAGGGACTGGACGGCTTCCAAAGTCCTTAAGAGCTCCAGATCTAGCACCCTCCGGGTTCCGTTCCAGATCTCTTCTCAATGGACCTCATTGTCTTTTAAGCCGATTCAGTGTGAAAGTCTGAATCACATGTGGGTGCACAAAAGACCACCTATTCAGCCCTATGCTAGACTACGTATGCTGTAGTTTATTCAACACGGCCTCAAATTGTTCTCAAATTATTTTATCTGCACGAGTCTCATCTTCCCAACAATTGCAGAAGTTCCAGAGGGCAGTGGTCATGTTGGGCAGCCCTGGCACTTCTCTCACAGTGCCTATTACAGTGCTATGGGGCTACATAATAAAGTAGTAGAAATATTAGCTTCAACTCATATTATCTGTACAACCCTTGGAAACTTATTTCTCCTGCCCTTATCTCAGTTTTTCCTGTAAAATATGGAAAATGATACTTGCTCCACATAACTGTGAGGAAAAT
This sequence comes from Pseudochirops cupreus, assembly GCA_028627135.1. Taxonomy (NCBI): domain Eukaryota; kingdom Metazoa; phylum Chordata; class Mammalia; order Diprotodontia; family Pseudocheiridae; genus Pseudochirops; species Pseudochirops cupreus. Next base: position 4,203 of record JAQQSU010005290.1, on the reverse strand, counting down.
GCCATGTAGAATATGCTTTATTTTATATATTATATTTTGCATAACATAATATACTCAAATAAACAATGCTATTATATATTTATATTACATAAAATATATATATAATCTATATCTATATCTATATAATTATAGTGAGGATGATTATATCTTCCCAGTCAAAAGCTGTGGCCCATAATCAGACCAAGGACCTTCTTTCTGCCCAACATTGTAGAAAACTACTTTCTTCTCTTGAAATGTGTCCTTTCTGAGACACCATGGATACAGTAGGTGCTCAGTAAATGCTTCTAGTTACCCAGTTTCAGGCATCCTTCAGGCTTCACTGCCCTTCAACTCCCACATCCAACTGGTTGCCAAGTCTGGTCCATTCTACATACACAGCCTTTCTCACACCTGCCTCCTTTTCTCCACTCCCACAGCCACTGTCTTAATCCAAGCCCTCATTTCATCTTACCTATGCAGCTGCAATAACCTTCTCATTTTTCCTCTTCTTGCCATCGGTCTCTTGCCTCCCCAATCCATCCTCCATGCAGCTGCTAAAGCGATTTCCCTAAAGCGCAGGTTTAATCATGTTACTTGCTTGCTCAAAAAGACTCCCTTCTGCCTGAGAGATAAAACACAAGAGCTTGTTTTTGTTTTTCTTTTTAATCATTTAAAGCCCTTTACAATCTGGTTCCAAGCTATCTATCCAGACTGACTGCACATTACTCCCTCCCATGCACTCCACATTCCAGTAAAACTAGCCAATTTGCTTTCTCCTTGTACACACTATTCTACCTTCCATCTTCATGCCTTGTGTGGAATGCTCGCTCTAACCACTCACCTCCACCTCTTGAAGTGTCTACATTCCTTCAAGGCTCTGGTTAAGGGCCATCATCTATCAAGAATCCCTTCCTAGCATTTGGAACTATTCCCAAAGGGCTATAAAACTGCGCATACCCTTTGACCCAGCAATACCACCACTAGGCTTTTATCCCAAAGAGATTTTTTTTTAAAAGGCAAAATAATTGGAAATTGAAGGGACATCCATCAGTTGGGGAATGGCTGAACTAGTTGTGGTATAAATCAGCGGTTCTCAACCTGTGGGTTATGTTCAAATTAAATACATCCTGCATATCAGATATTTACATTACAATTCATAACAGTAGCAAAATTACGGTTATGAAGTAGCAACAAAAATAATTTTATGGTTGGGGGTCACCACAACATGAGGAACTGTATTAAAGGGTCGTGGCATTAGGAAGGTTGAGAACCACTGTGTTATATGATTGTGGTGAAATACTATTGTGCTATAAACAATGATAAGTAGGATGATTTCAGAAAAATCGAGAAAGATTTACATGAACTGATGAAAAGTGAAGTGAACAGAACCAGGACAACACTGTACATAGTAACAGCAATACTGTACGATTGTCAACTTTGAAAGACAGTTATTCTCAGCAATATAAAGATCCAAGACAATTTCAAAGGACTTATGATGAAAAATGCTATGCACCTCTAGAAAAAGGGCTGATAGAGTTGAATGCAGATAGAAGCATACCATTTTTTTACTTTATTTTGCATGTGTGGTTGCTTTTTTTGGTCTTTCTTTTACAACATGATTAATATGGAAATATGTTTTGCATGACTGCACATGTATAAACTATTTCAAATTGCCTGCCATCTCAGGGAGGAAGGAAGGAAGAGAATTTGGAATTCAAAATTTTTAAAAAATAAGTGTTTAAAAAATTGTTTTTACATATATTGGAAAAAATGTTAAGAGATCCCTCCTTCCTCCCCAAGCTGTTAATGCTCAGCTACCTAAAATTACTTTCATATTTTGACTTGTTTTGTGTTGCCTTATCTCTGTGCATGTCTGCAGTAGAATGTAAGATCCTTGAGTGTAGGGACTGCTCTTTATCTGTCTTTGCATCCCCAGCACAGAGTCAAGCTCACAGCTGGTGCTTACTAAATGCTCGCTGAATTAAGATGAATTAAACCTCAATTTAAGAAGACTGATCCAATAATAACACAAGACTATGAACCACCCAGAGAAATAAACCACTTGCCTATGAAATCGTGGCTTAACTACCTCCATTAAAACCCTGCAATCTCACTGAAAACAAGACAGAAATAATTAAATCATATCAACCCTCCAATTTACCAAGAGACAGCAGCTGTATCCATAAAAGTGAATAAATAATTCAAGCTCTCCATTCGCACAATCTGAAGTTGGCAGCATGCTGCTTTGGTGACCGAGTGATCACTCCTTGATAGACCTGTGGTCCAGGCCCTGAACTCAGAGTCTGGGACCACTGACTGATGGTGGGCCCACATGGACAAACTAGGTACAATGAGCAGAAGTGAAAAATGAGCTGATTGAAACTTACAGTCAGGAAAGTTTTCTAAAAATAAGAGCAGTCCCAACATGGGAAGAAGGCTATCTCAAGAGGTAATGGGCCCCCTTTCACTGCAGGTCCTCCAGCAAAGGATAGACGACCACGTGTCAGAGATTTTGAAGGCAGGGCGCTTTCTCCACATATGGGTTGAACTAATTGTCCTCCTTCAAACTCTGAGATTCTGTCTGTCTGTATTCAAGAATGCCTTTAATCTGGGAGGCAACCCTCAAACCCGGAATCCTACAAATCTCTCTGTTTTAAGATTTTAAAATTTAACATTGACAAAAGAAATGTCATGGACCATTAGTGAATGATTTAAATTGGATTTTAAATATATTAACAAATGTTTTGTTATTTTGAAAACATACCTCAGTTCTCTTTTACCTAACATGACTTTCCCTACTTTGAGGTTCAAAAATAGTTTGAGATAAGGTTCCCATAGTGCCAGTGTCTACACAATACTCTCACCATATCCTTTCTACCCCTTCAGATCCTTCTATTCTCAGGATAGAAAATGCCCAACTTAGAAGCTTAATCTCCTAATTTAATAGAAAATTTCAGAGCTGGAAAGAGGCTCATAGACTATCTAATTCAACACGTACCAAAAAAGGAACTTCTTCAACAATGCACCCACATCATCTTTTGTCTGGTCTTATCTGAAGACCATCAATGAGGAGATCTCATTGCCTTCAATTTTCAGATGTGTCTAATTGTTGAAATTTTAAAGTATTTTTAAAAATAATTTAAGTAAGTAATTTAAAGTATTACAGTTTTTATCATAAATTATAAAAGCAAATAATTTAAAGTATTAAAAAAGTTGTTTTACCCTTATATCAAGCCTATATTTCCCTAACTGTAATCCTAACTTTATCCAGTTTTCCTTTTCTCAGAAGAAAAGAAGAGAGATTTTTGAACATGAAGGTAGGTGTAGGTTCTAGGTATACCATGACAAGTACTTTTGTAAACTAAATTTTATGTTTTAATTAGCAAGCATTGCATTTTTTTTTCCTATCCCACCTCCTCCAAATATTTGAAAACAAAACAGACTTGTTACTTTCTGGGGTTTCCTTAACACCCAGAAGTATGAAGAGCTAAAGCCCACCTCCTTGAAGGCTGTCCCTGAAAATACCAGGTGCCACGATAAATTACTAAACAACATGGTGACCTAAACCCTGGAATCCCTATAACATTTCTATTAAAATGTCAGTCATCACAACTTACCTAAAACTTTTATTTGATGTCAAGATCCACCTGGGATCTGAGGTTTGGATTTGGATCAGGGTTTGGACAAGCAGAGATTGGGCAAAAAGCCTTTTCTTTCCTAGTCTTTCCGTTGGTCAATGAAAAGAGGAAGAATTCCACAAAATGAATTTAACTAACACTAGGCACAGACTACATGCCAGGCATTCTGTGTTCACTGTTCAGCCATTTCCAGCTCTTTGTGAACCCATATGGGGTTTTCTTGGCAAAGATACTGAAGCAGTTTGCCATTTCCTTCTCCAGCAGATTAAGGCAAATAGAGGTTAAGCGACTTGCCCAGGGTCACCCAGCTGGAACTCAGGTCTTCCTGATTCTAGGCCCAGAACTCCATCCACTGAGCTGTCTAGCTGCCTCCAGACACTCTATACTGAGCATACAAAGTCAAAAAATGAAACAGCCCTGCACTCTAACAGGTGACACACTCACAGGTAAGAACTTGCCAAGACTCACGGTGAAGAATAAGACACACATTTTTGGAAGTGGTCAACACAAGAACATGTTTTGCTTGACCAAGCCTATCCATTACAAGGGTTTTTTTGTTTTGTTTTGTTTTGTTTTCAAATATATA
>JAQQSU010000529.1:0-21484 GCA_028627135.1 Pseudochirops cupreus | reverse complement strand
GAGCTGGTTTGGGCTGCATATATAGATCTGGAAATCATCTGCATAGAGTTGATCATTAAACTTTTGGGAGTTGGAAAAACACCAAGAAAGTAGAGAAAGAGTAGAGGTCTAATTTAGGTTCTATTCAGAATGACAGGGTTAACTTCTTAGAAGAGAGTTATCTTGTTGTCTTTGGCACAAACAAGCTACAAACTCTTTACTTTTGTCCTCAAAACAGAAGTGGATGTGCTATAGATTACCTTCCTAAATTTTTTTTGCATGTCATTTTTAAAATGAATGTATATAAAAACCTCCACTAAATTTTCTTCTCAGTATATTATCATTGTGTGAATGTAACTGGTTTCTCAAAGGGTTTGTGAGGGAAGCCCAGGCTCTAGAATGATCCTATCAAGCTAGGAAGCGCAGGCCCAGTTACTGACTTGGGGCTCATTGTTACAGAATCAACCCTAAGCTAAGAGAAGAAGTCATCACCAGAATATTGGCCATAGGATAATGACATTTTTTTGGCCATAGCAACTTAACTATAGGATCCATGCATTGGTTACTATTTGTACAGGTTTGGGGGTTGCCCATGCCATTGAAATCAAAGAACTTTCTTGTTGGCTTCAACCTCACCCTTTGGGGAAAGTAAGCTCCTTGAGGGTACACACAGTTTGATTTTTTTTCCCCTTGCATCTTTAGCATCTTTCCCTCATGGTCCCTCCCCTGATGGAGATTACAGTCATCACCCCCACACAATTTAATGATTCTACAATAGAATCATTCTTACTCAAGTTCTGTCTCCTGGGCTCCAGCTCATAGGCCTTCATGTCTGGTATATAAGCCTATACCCCAGATTGGATCCTGTGGGCATCCCACCAATCCCTGAACCTGTGGGTAAGTGGTTCTCCCCTAGTCCGGACTGATTTTTCCTTGCATAGAGAGGGCCCCAAGGATTCTTTCCTCTCAATGATTGTCTTTCCATCTTCTTTGCTTAAGAAAAGTCCTTCCTAATCTTTCTTCTGCACAGTCCTTCCCTGTAAGCTAGAGAGCAATAACATCACCACTTCACTCCATACTTTTCCCCCCTCCCAAGCCAGGGGTGATAGCCTTGGACCTGAGGAGAAGGGAGAGAGTCCCACACCTCATTTGTTCTGGTTATTACCTTAGCATTGGCTCTATTTGTTTGGGACCAAGAGGCTCTGGGTACTTAATAGCCGATTAAGAATCCAAGCTCTGGATAAGAAGCTAAGACCCTGTTGGCTCCTGACGTGCCATTTATGCCAACTGATTATTCTGTTTATTGAGTCTGGCAGTGGGAAGTGGGGAGGAGGGCAGATACCCCATGTAAGTAATCTAATGGCCCACTGAGTATAGGTGGAATGACCATCTCTTAGACTACCAGATATCTACTGGCAAGTGATAGCCCACATCTTAAATTTTTTTTTTTATCATTAACCACTCAGTGTCCAAGGAAATGTTAAAACTTTATTATTTTTTTTTAACATTTTTTTGGCCTTTTTTTGGGGGGCGGAGGGCAATTGGGGTTAAGTGAGTTGCCAAAGGTTACACGGCTAGCTTTTGTGTTAAACGTCTGAGGTCACATTTGAACTCAGGTCCTTTTGAGGTGCTCTACTCACTGCGCCACCTAGTCGCCCCCCATATCTTAAATTTAATATGATCTCTGATCATTTGGAGCATAAGTGTTTGGACCTTAATTCTTTTTTTTTTCCTCAATGACTTATTTATTTACTTTTAGTTTACAAGATTCAGTTCCAGAATCCCTTGAGTTTCAGATTTTCTCACCTCCCTTCTCTCCCCACCCCCTGCCCTCCATGGTGGCATGTAATCATGTATAGGATCTGCAAATACTTTCATATTGTACAACAGTCTGGTTGTTTGGAAGGGTTGTAACCAATGAGTGAACACTGGGAAAAAAGAAACAAAACCAAACATGAAAAAGAACGATAGCATGTATTGCTTCAGGCTCCATTTAAACTCTGTTCTTTCTAGATCTTTCTCTGAATGTAGATCTCTCCTTCCATCCTGAGACTTGTAGAGTTGTCTTATAGCTGTGTGTTGCTGAGAAGAGTCCAGTTCATCAAGGTTGGTCATCACACATACGATGTGTCTGTGATTGTGTACAAATTTTTCCTGGTTCTGCTCTTTTCACTCAGCATCAATTTGTATAAGCTTCTCCAGGTAATTATGAAGTCCGTCTCCTTCCCATTTCTTATAGCACAACAGTATTCCATTACATTCATATACCACAACTTGTTCAGCCATTCCCCAATTGATGGGTAACCCCTATATTTCCAGTTTTTTGCCACCACAAAGAGAGCTGCAATAAATATCCTTGTATATATATGGCTCCTTTTCCCACTTCTGTGAGCTCTTTGGGATATAACCCTAAAAGTGGTATTGCTGGGTCAAAGGGTATGCAATTATTTATAGCCCTTTGGGCATAGTTCCAGATTGCTCTCCAGAATGGTTGTATCAATTCATAACTCCACCAACAGTGCATTAGTGTTCCAATTTTTCCACATCCTCTCCAGCACTTGTCATTTTACAGTTTTGTGATCTTAGCCAATCTGACTGGTGAGATGTGGTACCTCAAAGTCGTTTTGAATTGCATTTCTCGAATTATTAGTGATTTAGAGCATTTTTCCATATGCTTAAAGATATCTTTAATTTCTGTCCCTGTAAATTACCTGTTCATATCCTTTGACCATTTATCAATTGGGGAATGACTTGTATTCTTATAAATTTTACTTAATTCCCTGTATATTTTAGAAATCAGGCCTTTATCAGAGACACTGGTTGCAAATATTCTTTCCCAGTTTCCCACTTAGCTCTTAATCTTGGTTACATTGGCTTTGTTTGTACAGAAACTTTTCAATTTGATATAATCTAGGTTATCCATTTTGCATTTTATAATGCTCTCCAACTCTTCTTTGGTCATAAAGTCTTTCCTACTCCATAAGTCTGACAAGTAAACTATTCCTTGCTTCCCCAGATTATTTACAGTATCAGCCTTTATACCTAGATCATGCCCCCATTTAGACTTGACTTTGGTGTACGGCGTTAGATGATGATCTATGCCCAGTTCTTGCCATACCATATTCCAATTTTCCCTGCAGTTTTTGTCAAATAGTGAGTTCTTATCCCAGCAGCTGGGGTCTTTGGGCTTATCAAATAGTGTATTACTATAATCATTGATGACTGAGTCTTTTGTACTCAATCTATTCCATTGATCCACTACTCTATCCCTTAGCCAGTACCAAGCAGTTTGGATAACTGCTGCTTTATAATACAGATTAAAATCTGGTATGGTAGGCCACCTTCCCTAGCATTTCTTTCCATTAATTGTCTTGGTATTCTGGACTTTTTGTTCTCCCAAATGAATTTTGTCACTATTTTTTCTAGTTCTAAAAAGTAATTTTTGGGTAGATTGATTGGTATGGCACTAAATACGTAATTTAATTTAGGTAAAATTGTCATTTTTATTATATTAGCTCAACCCAGCCATGAGCAATTATGTTTTTCCATTTAGTTAGATCTGATTTGATTTGTGTGTTGGACCTTAATTCTTAAGGTGATTATATAATTCTTCTTAAATTCAGCAATGAAGTGATTTTTTTTTTTTACAATTTGGTTCCTTTGCTCACTATCTCCATCAACAATAATGCAAGTTTTATGCAAATTTTTGTTCTCCTTGGTTGGTGATAGTGACTGCTTTTCCAGAAGGGTCTCCATCCTTCCCTTAATGGAAAATGGAGATTTTTTAAAAAATCAATTCAAATCAAGAAGCTATTATTAAGCCCTTACTATATAGTAGGCATGAACTTGGGGCTTGTGTCTATTTCTCCCTCAAAGTGGGAATCAGGCTCCCCAACTCTAGCCCAGTCACTCAGTGTACAGTATGGGTCTCAGGTATGGGAAAGTCTTTATTCTACTCAACAGAGAAAATACCTAACATGCAAGGGATGTGCAGGACCCCATGAACAAATACAGAAATATAAAACATACAAGCAATTATACTGACTAGTTTTAAAGTGAAGGTGAAAGTCCTTTGTGGGACTGTTGAAGAAATCTCTTCTGTTCTCCTTGGACTGTGAAAGTTAAGCAACTCCCAGAAATATCATGGAAGACTGGTAAGGTCCTCATATCCTACCCTGACATGGTATGGATTAGATCCTCCTAATGCAAGACAATCTTCTTCCTTCTCTAAGTCACACATTGTTAAGGAAATCTCATTCTGCTAAGCTAGTGTCTGAACTTTAAACTCAGGAATTTTCAATCTCAAGATTGCTCAGCAAGTAACCTCAAGGCTGCAAAGTGATGTCTAAGAGTAACTTAGACTTAGAAAAGCAGAGAACACAGGTAAGAATATAGCTTGAATTAGAGATAGAGTACAATGAAAAAAGGAAAAAAGGATGGATCATCCCACCATTTGCCCTTGTAGACCACATAGGGCACAGCTCTTCCTGAAGAAGAATTCCTGATCCTTAATCAATAAATCATCATGAAGCAGCCCCAGACACTGAGGACCAATCACAGAACTTCCCTGGTCCTCTCATGAAGGCGAGAGGCCATGTACTTTAATCTCTCATTTCCTAACCCTCCTTCTTCTGTACCCTCCCTGCCTTCTTTGTAGAGACAGGTTCAGAATACTGCATGTATGGCAGCTAAAGGACACAGTAGCCTGCAATCGGGAAGATTTGAATTCAAATCCAGCCTCAGATACTTACTAACTTTGTAAACCTGGGCACATCCCATAACATCTGTGTATTTCAGTTTCCTCATCTGTGAAATAGGGATAATAAGAGACCCCTTGTCCCGGGGTTGTTAGGAGGATCTAATGAGATAATAATTGTAGCACTTAGCACAGTGCCTGGCACATAGTGGGCACTATAAAAATGTTATGATAACAGAAAGATAATGAGTCCTGTTTGGATCATATTGAGTCAGAGATGTTTTGGAGACATCCATTTAGCAGTGTCCAAAAAGGAGTTGGTGATGTGGGACTGAAACTCAGCAGTGAGGTTTGGGCTGCATATATAGATCTGAGAATCATGTGTATCAAGTTGATGGTTAAATCCTTGGGAGCTGATAAAATGCCAACAGATTAGAGGAGTGGAGGAGTGACATTTAGGATGTCAGGGCTAACTTCTCAGAATAGGCTTATCCTGGCATCTTTGGTACTGGTTCTTTAATTTTCCTCTCAAAAAAGATGTACATGTACTCTGCATTACCCTTCCTAATTCTTTTGTTTGCACGTCATTATTAAAATAAGTGTATATAAAAACCTCCACTAAATTTCCTTTTCAGTATGGCAATATTGTATAGACATGACTGACTTCTCAAAGGCTTTGCCAGGGAAGCCCAAGTATGATGCTATCAAATGAAGAAGTCCAGGCCCAGTTATGAACTTGGAGCTCATTGTTACAGAACTAGCTCTAGCAAAGAGCAGAAGAACTTATCACCAGAATATTGGCCATTGGGTGATGAGATTCTTTGTTCATAATAAATTACCTATGGAATCTATGCAGTGGTACTATTTGTCCTGGTGTGGGAACTACCCCAAACCATTGACATTCCAGATCTTTGTTGCTGGCCTCAACCCCACCCTCTGGAGAAAGGTAACTCCTTGAGAGTACACACAGCTCAATTTTTCCCCCTTTTATCCCTAGCAAAATGCCAGCCACAACAGATACAATATAAGTTCTTTTTTAAGGTCAGACATGTACAATTGTATTAAACACATTTCCACATTAATTATGTTGTGAAAGAAGAATCAGAACGAAAGGGGAAAAACCATGAAAAAGAAAAAAAACAAAAAGCAAAAAAAATGCTTCAATCTGCATTCAGACTTTATAGTTCTTTCTTTGGATATGGCTAGCATTTTAAATCATGAGTCTTTTGGAATTGTCTTGGATCACTGTATTACTGAGAAGAGCTAAGTCTATCATAGTTGATCATACATAATGTTATTGTTACTGGGAACAATGTTTTCCTGTTTCTGTTCACTTCACTCTGCATTAGTTCATGGAAGTCTTTCAGGTTTTTCTTATATATTAGAAATTCTTGTTAAATTTAGCTGAACGATACTGGAAGCAATGGAGTACTGTAGATAAGCTCATGAATAATGAGAGTTTAGTGAGAGAAAATAGTGGAGAGCAGAAAAAAAAATTTAACCTCTCTGGTCTTTCATTTCTTTTAGCAAAGGAAGGGGTTGGGCAAAATGTATTCTCTTAATGAATTCTAAGATTCTTTCCCTCATGGTCCCTCCTCTCATGGAGTTTACAGTCACCACCCCTACACAATTTAATGATTCTACAATAGAATCATTCTTCCTCAAGGTGTGTCTCCTGGGCTCTAGCCCATTAGTCAATGGTAGTCAATTAATGTCTGGTAAAAAGGAGAAGCAGAGACCTACCATCCCCAACTTTGCATCCTAAGGGTATCCTACCAATCCCTCAACTCAAGGGTAAGTGGGTCTCTCCCCCAGTTCAGACTAAGTTTTCCTTACACAGAGAGTGACCACATGGCTGCAAGGATTCTTTCTTCCAAATGATTCTTTCTATCTTCCTTTCTCAAGGAAAGTTCTGCCTAATCTTTCCTCTGCACAGTCCTTCCCTGTAAGCTAGAGAGCAATAACATCATCACTTCACTCCATCCCTTTTCCCCCTCCCAAGCAAGGGTGATAACCTTGGACATGAGGAGAAGGGATGGGGTCCCACATCTAATTTGTTCTTGGTTATTACATTAGCATTGGCTCTATTTCTTTGGGACCAAGAAGCTCTGGGTACTTAATAGCAGATTAAGAATCTAAGCTCTGGATAAGAAGCTAAGACTCTGTTGGCTCCTGACCTGCCATTTATGCCAACTGATTATTCTGTTTACTGAGTCTGGCAATGGGAAATGGGGAGGAGGGGAGTTACCCCACTTAAGTAATCTAATAGCCCACTGAGTTTAGGTGGAATGACCATTTCTTAGATTACCAGGTTTCTACTGGTAAGCTATATCCCATATCTTAAGTTTAATATGACCTCTGATCATTGGGAGCATGAATGTTTGGGCCTTAATTCTTAAGATAACTAAGTAATTCTTCCCAAATTCACCCATCAAATGATTTTTTTTTTTTACAAATATGGTTCCTTTGTTCAGTATCTCCTTCAACAATAATACAATTTTGAACCCAGTTTTTGGTTCTTCTAGGGTGGTCACAGTAATTGCTTTTCCAGAAGGATATCTATCTTTCCCTGACTAAAGAATGGGGGATTTAAAATATGAAATCAATTCAGCAAACATTTATTAAGCCCTTACCATATGCCAGGCATGAGTTTAGGTAGGACTTTTGTCTATTTTTCCCTCAAAGTGGGAAACAGGCTCCCCAACTCTAGCCCAGTCACTCAATGTACAGTATGGGTTTCAGGTATGGGAAAGTCTTTATTCTACTCAACAAAGAAAATACCTAACATGCAAGGGATGTGGAGGACACCATGAACAAATACAGAAATATAAAACATACACACAGTCAATTATATTGGGGTTTAAACTGAAGGTCAAGGTCTATGTTGGGCTGCTGAAGAAATCTTTCTCATTTTCCTTGGACTGTGAAAGTTAAGCAACTACCAGATATATCATGGAAGACTGGTAAGGTCCTCGTATCCTACCCTGACATGAATTAGATCCTCCTAATGCAAGACAACCTTCTTCCTTCTCTAAGTCACACACTGTTAAGGAAATCTCATTCTGCTAAGCCAGTGTCTGAACTTCAAACTTAGGGATTTTCCTTCTTAAAATTACTCAGGAGGTGTCCCCAAGGCTGTAAAGTGAAGTCTAAGGATAACTTAGACTTAGAAAAGCAGAGGACCCAGTTCTAAGGAGATAGCTTGAATTAGAGATAAAGCACAATGGAAAAAGGAAAAAAGGATGCACCATCCCATCATTTGCTTTCGTAGACCACACAGGGCTCCTCCTCCACACAACTCTTCCTGGAAAGTCTCCTTTCTTGATTCTAAGTCAATAAATCATCATGAAGGAGTCCCAGACACTGAGGACCAATCAAAGAACTTTCCTGGTCCTCTTATGAAAGGGAGAGGCCATGTACTGTGATCTCTCATTTCCTGCCTCTCCTTCTTTTGTACCCTCTTTGCCTTCTTTGTAGAGATGGGTTCAGAATATTGCATGTATGGCAGCTAGAGGACACAGTAGCCTGCAATCCAAAAGATCTGCATTCAAACCCAGCCTCACATACTTACTAACTTTGTAAACCTGGGCACATCACCTAACATCTCTCTATTTCAGTTTTCTCATGTGTAAAACGTGTCCCAGCGGTGTTAGGAAGCTGTGATGTGATAATACTTGTAAAGTACTTAACACAGTGCCTGGCATATAGTAGACAGTGTAAATGTTAGTGATGTTGATGATGATGTGTTTTTGGTTGATTGATAGGACATTTATTAAGTGCTTAATATATGCCAAACACTGTGCTAAGTTTTGGTGATACAAAAACAAGAAGGCAAGACATTCCTTACTTTCAGTTAGTTTACATTCTAATTAGGAAGATGGCATATATAGGGGAGCCGGAAAATAGGTGAAGGCTTCCCTAAGAGTGAGGGAGGGCAAGGCAGCTGGGATGGAGGTAGTGTAGGTAGAGAATGAGTCAGAAGGGAAGGAAGTTTAATGACAGGGGCTTCTGATGATTTAGAGGTTAATTTTTTGTGCAAAGCTACTTTTTTGCATTCTTGAAAAATCTTGTTTTTGGTTATTGTTGCAAAAAGCAGCTTGTTGGGGAGGGAAGAATGTGATATATATTTAGATAAAGAAGGAATGTAAAAATCAAAAGCCGTCAATAAAAGTAAAAATAGTTCTAAATGTTGTGTCCAAAATTGAATGCTCTATTTATAGACTATATGTAGCTTTCAGGATGAAAAACCGTTCTTTCTTTTTCTACCAGCAGATTGGATGAGTTTCATCCTCTTTCTCCTTGCAGTGGAGAGAGAATAACACTTGAAGTTGGAAGATCTAAGTTCCAATCTCAGTTTTGCTCCTAGGGTCAGTCACTTCTTTCTGGGCCTCCTCTAGTTTCTACGTCCATTGAGTAAAGGGTTATATATTGGACTAGATTATATCTAACCTCTCTTTCAACTTTAAAATATCATAATTCAATGATCCTTCTATGGATCCTCCATGACTAGCACTTGTGGGGTAAGGTGCCTGAGACAGTGTAGGTAGATATGTAGGTGGATAGATAGATAGACAGACAGACAGATAGAAAGACAGAGAGACAGGTAGACAGACAGACAGACAGACAGACAGATAGACGGACAGATAGATAGATAGATAGATAGACAGACAGATAGATAGATAGGCAGATAGATAGATGGATAGATAGATGCATGGATGAATGAATGGGATGGATGGATTATGGGTTGTTGGATGTACGGGCATTCATATAGTGCTTTTGGGTTTGTAAAACACTTTACAAATCTTATTTCATTTCATCCTCACAGCAACCCTGGGAGGTAGATGCTATTATCATCCACACTTTACACATGTGAATATTGAATCTGAAAGGCTGTACCTGAAGCAATTCAGGGGAAAAGTTTTCTTTGGGGAAAGAGACACCTTGGGGAATCTCAACTTCTCTGAACTCTCATCCTCACTTTCTGTGTGAATTCTTAATGGAGGAAAGATGTGATTAAGAACCTTTTGTAAAGCCTCCTTCCCCCACAGAGAACGAAAACATCTAAGACTTTGATGGGACTTCAGATGACATGTAATCCAATCTTCCCTCTCTAACATCCCTGGTGAGACCTCACCCAGCCTGTGCTGAAAGATCTCCAGAGGCATGGACCATACTGTCTCTAGAGGCAGCCCATTCTCCTTCTGTGGAGCTCCAATTCTTAGGAAGATTTTCCTTCCCTGGAGACTAAGTCTGCCTCTTTGGACCTTCTAGCTAAGTTTCTAAGGTCTTCCCTCTGGGGCCAAGCAGAGCAAAGCTTCTTTCTTGGGATGGCACTTGAAATATTTGATGCCGGCTCTCATGTCCTCCTCAGAACTCTTCTCCAAACCAAACCTCTCTGGCTCATGGTTACCAGGTACAGAGCTCCTTAAGGTTCACAAAGTGCTTTACATGTTTCATGGTGCTCAATCCTACTAATTAGTGCATTTAAGTTGGGTGAGAGAGAGATGAAAACTTCTCAGATTGTACCCTAAGATTTAGTATGGTTTACAACCAGTAGCCAGAAGCCCAGGCTTGAGTTTAGGAACTTGGGACCCTTTCCCCACTTTTTGGTCCTAAGTTGAAGTTTTGTCAGCTAAGCATATGTGTGTGTGTGTGGGGGGGGGGGGGGAAGTGAAGACTCCTCCGAATTGACCACAGACCCAGACTTGAGTTTCTCCTGACCTGGAACCATCTGACCTATACAAATATAAAATTAGAATGGCTGTTGCAAAAACCCCAGACTGGTCACCATGACCAAAAATCCCCATGAGTCATAAAATATTTTCTGCTTTACTGTCAAATCTATATGGATAACTGTTAGCATTTTCATGCTGTTCAAGTGGATTTTTGTGGTTAGATTGTGAGCCTAAGTTCCTGACTATGGGGAGCGAAGGCCAGTGTGGGAGGAGGTCCTTTGGGTATATAAAGCCAAGCTTTGCATTCTGTCATGGGCCTCTCCTACCAGTCTCTTTCTGGTAGTGATGACTTCCCTTCTTGCAAGATTGTAATAAAGATCTTTCTGGTTCTCTGGAGAGACGCCTGTTGATTTCATTAAGGGTCACTTTGTCCCAAACAAAGTTATCTTTACATTTGGTGTTGTCTCTTGTCCTCTTATTGTTCTGAGCTCACTCCTGTCATGCACTCCACTTTGCCTATTTCCTTCCTCCCCAAACTGAGCACAGGACTCCAGATGTGCTGTATCAAGGGCTGAGCACAGTAAACCTATCACTACCTTCATTCTGTCTATAGGAGTATGGGAGTAATTGACACCTATAAATATAGTCCCATAAGCATATTTATAAATACCCTAATAGACACTCCCAAAGATAGGCTTATCAACAAGTTCTCTACATTAGGGAGTTGTCTGCACATACTAGAGCTATTAGACCAAACATATTAAGAAGTGTCAATGACAGAATGGAAGGAATTGAAGAAGGAATAAAAGGGGAAGGAGAATCCTGGAGTTGGTAGATGCTCAGCAGGATCCTGCTGCCTGCTGAATTAAGGGAACTTGGCCTGAGAACTGAGGAATCAGACTGAACAAGCTCATCTTGGAGCAGGAAGAAAGCAGGGTGGAAGCAGATAGAAAATGGGAATGTGTAGTATAATCTGGGAGGAGTGGAGCTGGATGGGGATTGAAATTCAGACCTCCAGAAATGAAGGAACACCTTTTCTCGGTCCATCTTATCTCCCAAAGTGGACAAAAATGTTTGCTTTAACCACTCTGTGTATCTGTAACTGTCAGTTTAAGGATCCAGTCACCTAGTTCCATGAAAGGAGAAAGACCCCAAACTTCATTCTACTTGGATCTACCCTTGTTGTTTTGCTGGTTTGCTCTGTGACTGAGATAAAGGCAGCTGATACCCAGACAACTTTGGGGAATGTCCTTTCTCTGCTTTTCCTAGAGCCAGTCTCTACCATGTTCACATAGATAAATCTTCAATCCTTTCATAGAATCATAAACACAGTTGGAAGGGAACCTCTAAGGTTATCTGGTCCAACCCCGTACCCAAAGTAGTAACTCCTTCAACAACAATTCTTCAAAGTGGTTATCAAGTGTCTGCCAGAAGACTCCCAGTAACAGTAAACTCAGTACCTCTTCATACCCCAGTCAACACTCCCTATTCCCCCACTCCATGTCACTTTGGTTGCATATCTCCAAAAGTCAGGAAGTTCTGCCTTAAAACAAAATTTACCTGATCACAACTTGTACTTATAGGCTCCTGGTTCTGTTAGGAATGCCAAGAATAACTTCCAGAGCAGCCAGAACAAATTTAATCCCTCTTTCATATGACAATACTTAAAGTATCAGAAGGTAGGCATCATAACCACCACACATGGGTTTTTATGTCTTCAGAAGAGAAGATAAAATATTTATTTTGCAGACCCAAACTAAGAATAAATTTTTCAAAGAGCTTTCTAGGTGTTCCAAATCACCAAAAGTGATAGAAACGCAAATTAAAATAACTTTGAGGTTTCACAGCACTCTCTGACAAATGGGAAAGGGATGAAAGTAAGAATAATCAATACTGGAGATACTGTGGGAAGACAGGTACAATGATTCACAGTTGGTAGAGTTGTGAATAGGTCCAACCATTCTGGATATCAATATGAACTTATACAAGAATAATGATAGAGTTTCCATACCCTAACCCTAGCTACCCCACACCTGGGTATATACCATAGTGAAGTCAAAGACAGAAATAACAGTCCTGCATAAATACTAAAATTTTCATGGTAGTACAATTTGTGGAAGTAAGGAATTGGAAACAAATTAGATCCCTATCAAGTTGGAGAATGACTAAAAAAAAAACTTTGGTATATGAATGTGAAGAAATATTCTTGCTCAGTAACAAATAGTTAACAACAGGCATTTAGAAAAAAACGTGAAGATTTGTGTGACATTGAATAGAGAAATAAACAGACCCCAAAGATGAATCATAAAGTGATTGCAGCAATGCAAATGAAAACATCACCAAAAGGAATCAACATTAAGAACTTTAAAAAAAAAAGAAGATCCCAGAGAATTCAAGGAGACCCAAGTTAACAAGTATCTATTCAATGTCTGCTGGGTTCTAGGTATTGCACAAAGTTCAGTGAGGAGACAGGCAACTAGCACTGCCTCCTCATGTCAGAGAGGCAGAACGTGGTCTACACTGTCAATGGCTTTCCATGCATTGGGTGCTTTTGCTTCATTTTCTTTGTCAGAAGGTCTGCTTCCATCTGGAAAAAGAGGAGGAATTCTTCTGATTAGAAAAAAAAACTATGAAGTGAAGAAAAATGGTATCAGTAAAACGCATTTTACACAAGAAAAGTCAAATAAAATTAAAAAGCATTTATTAAACTTCTACCAGATTCTAAGTACGTAATAAGTTCAGGGCATATCAAGAAAGGCAAAAACAAACCTGGTCATGGGATGGAATCGAATGGAAAAATATTTCCTAAGTGCTTACTGTGTGCCAAATACTGTGCTGAGAATGTCAATAAAAAGTGCACATAATCATTGCTCTCAAAGAATTCCAAGTTTAATTAAGGATATCAACACTTCTAAGAGTTCAGCTGCAGGGCAGACACCCAGTGGTCCTTAGAATGCAGTTGCAGGGCCAATGACAATTTCCAGGATTTTTTGTATGTGCCTAGCATGCTCAGAGCTAGGAATTAATCTCTTGTCCCCAAGTATTTTTTCCACCATGATGAGTCTCTCTTAAAACCTTATATACTTCCTGTTACATTTTCAAAACAGTTTATTTGCATGTTTTCATTTGGATTTAAAACAAACCTCTGAGAGAGGAAATGAAAACGTTTTCATCCCCATTTTGAGGCTCAGAAATGTTATGTGGCCCCATAAGGAAGTATTATTATTTCCTTTTAACAACTGGGAGAACTGAGGCTGGGAGGCTTTAAGAGATTTTCCTGAGGTCCTACAGTGGAAGATTTAATTACAGGTGATCTGATCTCTAGTACATAGATAATCAGTATGCAATAACCTCCTACAATTCTCCCCAAAGTATCCAGGAAGGATCATTTCTTACAGATATCCTGTTTAGTTTGCTTCTTTGTCAGTCTTCCCCAATTGCCAGATTTAGCCTAGGATTACAGAAGAGAGTAATACTGGTGGGAACTGTCCAGCAGCACCACATTTAAGTGAGGATGTAAGATGGGACTGGCCTTAGGACATGGGGAATAAAAATACAGAGGCCCTGTAAAAACTCTTGAGAGAACTCAAGGTGTTTCTTGCTTTGCATTACCAACCCCTACTTCCTATTGTGACCCAGCTTCCCACTTTGGTTCAACCCCATATTCCAGGTCATGTAACTGCAGAACGAATCCAATGTTTCTGGACCATTTTGGAGCTGCCATATTTCAGAGTTTTCAGCCTGTGGGAAGAGCCAGAGGCAAGTGGTTAAGACTAGGAGGAACTGTATAAATTTGTATTAAACTCTATATACTTTTGACTTCAAGGAGAGTGGCTTGAAATTGTCAGAGACTTACTGGTCAAGACAGAGATAGAAGATAAGGGAGTAAATATTCTTTCTAAATTTACCTTTCCTAAGGTTGTGATCTGCAGAAGGACCCCCAAATCTCAGGTAGAGTCATGTGAAGGGATGGCCAAAGACAAGACAGTCTAGAGCTTCGTAGAACGACAGCATGTTAGAACTGGAAGGAACTTAAAGGATATCTAATCCAATCCTTCCATTTGACAGAGAAGGAAACGAGACCCAGTGAAATGAGGTAATTATCAAAAGTACTCCACAGATGTTCCAGAGAGAGCAATAGGATGTGGTGCTTCATAGCACACTCTGAAGATACTCAACAGCAAACATGGACTCATGAGTTCTCTTGCTAGACAGACCATGGATGACCAGGACAGAATATGGTGCTCCTGGCACCAGATTCCTCCTGTGATCTCCTGAGCCCAGGGCTGAGGGAAAATTACTGATGCTGGACATGTGGAGTCCTCTGGGTATAATCCAAAAAAGTCAGGGGTCATTTGAAGGTAATTGACTGAAGAGTCCTAGAATGTCCAGCTGGGGGATGAAGCATTGTGATAGTGGGTTTTTGAGGCAGTAGAGAGGATGGAAACGGTCCTGGAAGTACTAGTCATGGTTGGAGGAGCTGGTAACGAGCATTTATTGGGGTGCTGCTTTTGAAGGGCTCAGGAACACAGTTCACTAGCCTTCATTGATCATTGGAAGTAGTGTAGTGTGGGGAGGAGAGCACTAGCTAAGAGTCAGGAGACCCGAGTTTGACTCCTGTCTCAGAAACTTCCCAAGCAGCGGAATGTTGGGAAATTGCTTAATCTCTCAGAGTCTCGGTCTCCTCATCTCTAATATGGGCAAAGTAATAGCCTCTGAAGCCCCTTCCAGATCTCAATCCGTGATCCATGATCCTATGCTAGTACTGCCTGTCTCACAGATGTGCTGTAGACAAAAGCTTTGCATAGCTTAAATTTATCCATTTTTTGAGTTACATTAGCTAGAGGCAGTGTGGTGTAGTGGAGTGAAAGCCATCCTTGAAGGCAGGAAAACTTGTGGTTGAGTCCTGCTTCTTACACATACAAATGGTGTGATCACCCTGGACTAGTCACTTAGCCTTTTTGGGGCTCAGTTTCCTCATCTGTACAATGAGAGGGGTAGACTAGATGTCTTCTGAAGTAGGGAGAAGGAATTAACACTTAGCATATGCCAGGTACTGTGCTAAGGGCTTTTTCCAAATGTTATCTCTTTGGATCCTTACCACATCCCTCCCAGACTATTTTTGTCCCACTGGACTGATGAACAAATTGAGACTGACAGAGATAAAGTGACTTCCCAGGGTCACACAGATAATTATTGTCAGATTTGAACTCAGTCTTCCTCACTTGAACCCTGGTGCTCTATCCACTGTCCTGCTAGCTCCCTCTGAGATCCCTGATTCTACCACCCACTCAGCAGCCCTGGCAACAATTCTCTAAGACTCCAAAGCTGCAAGTGAGTTGCTGATCTACCTAAGTGAAGGGAGTTTCCACCCCAGAATTCCTGATACCAGTGAAATCACAGGAGTGGACTTTTATGCCTTTAAGAAGGTAAGCATTTGAGAAACAAAACTGTGGCAGAAGTGAAGAATTTTGCCCCAAATAGAGGTGCAGGAAAATTGACCCAGAGAGTCTCTAAGTTTCCTTAATTTTATTTGTTTGTTTGTATACATGTCGGTAGCTAGGTGGCATTATAGATCAAGTGTCAAATCAGAATTCAAGAAGACCTGAGTTCAAACCAGACTCAGACACTTATTAACTGTGTGACCCTGGGAATGTCATTTTGCCCTGTTTGCTTTAATATCCTCATCTGTAAAATGAGCTGGAGAAGGAAATGGCAAACCACTGCTGTATTTTTGCCAAGAAAACCCTAAATGGCATAACCCAAGCATCAAACACAACTGAAGTGACTCACAACAGCCACATGTTTTGCATCTATATGTGTGTGTATATATGTATATATATTTGTCTCTGTGTGAGTATGTGTGTAAATGTAGATGTGAACGTGTGTTTGAGTGTGTGCGTATATGCATGGGATGTTTAGGTGGGACGGTGAATTGAGCACTGGTCCTGCAGTCTGAAAGACCAGAGGTTCCATCTGACCTCAGACATGGACTTCCTGTGTAACCCTGAATAAGTCACTTCTGTTTGCCTTAATCCACACCAGAAGAAAACGGCAAACCACTCCAGTATCTTTGCCAAGAAAAGCCGGGGGACAGTATTAAAATGCTAAAAGAATAAAATCAGAAGATGAGCTCCTCTCATTGAAAAGGGCCTGCCTGCTGTCTTCCAAGGGGTCAAGAAAAGTTAGATGAACTAAAGAACTGCAGCAAAGTTGGATACCAGAGAGTTGGGGAGAGAGGGAATCAGCCGCTAGAGGAATCAGCAAAACTTCATGTAGAAGAAGATGGCATTTAACCTGCAAATTGATGGAAAAGCATGAGTTGACTACATAGAGGTGATGGGGGAAAACATGTTAGGCATGGAGCCTGTGAACAGGGGATGGAGTGCCCTGTGTAAGGAACAGAGAGAAGGCCAGTTTGACTGGATTGCCTTTAGTGGGAGGGAGAGTAATGTACAGCGAGGCTTAAAAGATTCATTGGATTGTGGAGGACTCTAAAAGCTGAAAAAAAGAGTTCATATTTTTTCCTACAGGTAATAGGAAGACATTGGAGTTTATTAAGTAGGAGAGTGACATAGTCAGCTCTGAACCTTAAGGAAAATAGCTTTAGCTGCTGGGGAGGATGGATTGGAGAGGTGAAGAGAAGTGAGGCAGAGGGACCAATCAGGAAGCAGGTACAATAATCTAGGCAAGAGATTAAGAGACTAAGGTGGTGTCTGTGTGAGCAGAGACAAGGGGCCTGATTCCGGTGATTCTGTGAAAGGAGAAATGTCTAGATTTGCCCCCTGTTGACTATGTGAGAGTGAGGTGTGAAGGGTCAAGCTGACTGAGAACCTCTGAGACTAGGAAGGATGATGGTCTCCACGACAAAAACGGGGAAGATAGGAAAAGGGATGAGTTTGGGAGGAAAGATAATGAGTTCTGTTTGGGTGATGTTGAATATGAGATGTTTTGGGGACATCCATTTAGCAGTGTCCAATAGGGAGTCAGTGATGTGGGACTGAGACTCAGGGGTGAAGTTAAGGCTGTATATATAGATCTGGGAATCATCTGCATAGACTGGATCATTAAACTTTTGCGAGATGGTAAAACACCAAGAAAGTAGAGAAAGAGTAGAGGTCTAATTTAGGTTCCATTTAGAATGACAGGGCTAACTTCTTGGGAGAGAGTCATCTTGGAATCTTTGACACAGGTAAGGTACAAGTTCTCACTTTCACCCTCAAAACACATGTACATGTACTATAGATTACCTTCCAATTATTTTTTTGCATGTCATTATTAAAATGAGTGTATATAAAAGCCTCCACTAAATTTCCTTTCCTATATATCATCATTGTGTGAATGTGACTGATTTCTCAAAGAGTTTGTTAGGGAAGCCCAGGCTCTAGAATGATCCTATCAAGCTAGGAAGTGTAGGACCTGGGCCTCATTGTTACAGAATCAGCCCTAGTTAAGAGCAGAAGTTATCACCAGAATATTGCCATTGGGTGAGGAAGTTATTTTGTCCATAACAAATTATCTGTGGAATCTATGCAGTGGTAATAGTGTCCTGATCTGGGGACTACCCCACCATTGATATCACAGATCTTTGTTGCTGGCCTAATCCACACACCCAGAAGAATATAATCTCCTTGAGGGTATGTACAGCTTGATGTGTGTGTGTGTGTGTGTGTGTGTGTGTCTGTCTGTCTGTCTGTGTGTGTGTGCGCACGCATCTCTAGCCACTAACAAAGTGCCTGCTAAAAAAGATCCAATTTTTTTTTTTAGGTTATAAATGTACAATCACGTTAAACATATTTCCTTCCACATTACTCATGTTGTTAAAGAATCAGAAAAAAAGGGGAAAGCATGAGAATGAAAAACCAAAATGCAAAAAAAAAATATGTTTTGATCTTCATTCAGATTCCATAGATCTTTCTCTGGATATGGATAGTATTTTCAATCATGAGACTTTTGGAATTGTCTTGAATCATTGTATTGCTGAGAAGAGCTAAGTCTGTCATAGGTGATTATACTCTTACTGGGAACAAGTTTCTCCTGGTTCTGCTCACTTGGCACAGCATCAATTCATGTAAGTCTTTCTAGGTTTTTCTGACATATTAGAAATTCTTTTTGAATGTAATTGAATGGTAGTGGAAGCAATGGGGTACTGTAAATGAACTCATGAAGAATGAGAGTGTAGAGAGAGAAGAGGGTGGAGGGCAGAAGAAATTTAACCCCTCTGTTCCTCCATTTCCTCCTTTAGTAAAGGAAGTGGTTGGACAAAAGGCATTCTCTAAAATGAATTCTAAGATTCTTTCCTTCTTGGTCCTTCCCCTCATGGAGATTACAGTCATTGTAATTGTCCTTGCCCAATTTAATGCTTCTTCAATAGAATCACTTTTCCTCCAGGTCTGTCTCCTGGGTCTAGCCCATTGACTTTGGTGTCTGGTATGTAGGAGAAGCAGAGACCCACCCACTCCAGATTGGATGCTGTGGGCATCCCATTAATCTCTTGACCAATGTGTGAGTGGGTCTATCCCTGAGCCCAGACAAACTTTTTCTTACACAGAGAGGGCCTCTAGGATTCTTTCTTCCAAAAGATTGTCTTTCCATCTTCCTTTCTTAAGGAAAGTCCTTCCTAATCTTTTCTCTGCACAATCCTACCCTGTAAGCTGTAGAGCAATAACATTACCACTTCACTCCATCCCTTCCCCCCTTCCCCAGGCTAGGGGTGATAGATAGCCTTGGACATGAGGAGAAGGGAGGGGGTCCCACACCTAATTTGTTCTTGGTTATCATGTTGGCATGGGCTCCATTTGTTTGGGACCAAGAGGCTCTGGGTACTCAGTAGCAGATTAAGCGGCCGAGTTTTGGATAAAAAGCTACAACCCTGTTGGCTCCTGACCTGCCACTTATGCCAAATGATTATTCTGTTTACTGAGGCTGGCGTTGGGAAGTGGGGAGGAGGGGAGCTGCCCCATTCCGGGCGCATATATAGGAGAGGCCCCCATGGTTCTCTTCAGCTCAGAGAGGACCTCAGGTGTCCAAAGCTCTTGGAGCTGCTTGAAGAAGAAACCAATCATGATGAAGCTGCTAATCATTGCCCTTGTCTGCCTCTATTTTTCAGAGGCAGGCAAGGTAACGAAGTAAGTACTGACTTTGGTGGAGGGGGGGAGGGTTGGAGAAAAGTGATGGCAGGGAATTGGACATAGGAAAGAGATGGGAGAAGGAAGCACAGTGTACTAGGGAGAGCCCTGGATTGGGAGTCAGAACAGCTGGGTTGGAATCCTGCCTTTGCTGCTTATTACCTGTGGTATAATGTGCAAGTCAATTAGCCTCCCTGGGCCTCAGTTTCCTAATAATAATAATAATAATAATAATAATGGTTAGCATGTGCATAGTGCCTTGAGGGTCACAAAATGCTTACAATGTTTGTAAAATGTTTAGCACAATGCCTGGCACATAGTGTGCACCATTTAAATGGTTATTCCTATCCTCCCCCCAACCCCAATTTATTTCACATGTTACCTGATGTGATCCTTATACCACTTCTGGAAAATAGGTAGTATTATTATTATCCCCACTTTACAGATTAGGAAAACAGGCAAAGAGAAGTTAAGTGAGTTACCCAGGGTGCCATAGCTAATAAGCATCACAGGTAAGATTTGAATTCAGGTCTTCTTGACTCTATCATCTTCCTCTCTATCCATTAAGTCATCCATGTGCACCCTTAGGGATAACACTATTTAGATGAGACTCAAGGGACATTTTGAGAAAGATATAAAAGCTTTGACTTTACATTCAGAGCTCCTGGATTCAGATTCTAGATCTGTGACTTACAACCCAGGTGACTTTGGGCAAATCTGTTAAGCCCTCTGGAGGTTAGTTTTCTGATGTACAAAATGAGGGGTTGAGCTAGAAGACCTCTGAAGTCCCTACCAGCTTCAGGTCTGTGAGCCTATAATCTTTGGAAAGAGGAAGGAGGATCATGAAAGGTAAATCATAGTGTGATCATAAGTAAGTCTTTAGTACAGACACTTCTGAAAGGCAAAGAGGGATCCCAAAGAAAGAAGGCTATGTGGGAAATGGCCATAGGTGGAGGACTGACTCCAGGCCCATCCTTGCCATCTCCGCCCTCCAACCTAGAATTTCCAATGTCCGTGACAATTCAATTAAAACAAAAAAAGATTTATTAAGGACTTACTGTATATAAGATAGGCAGAAGAAATTTTTTAAGAGTTTTAAAATTTTCTGAAGACACAATCTGTGGAGAGGGAGGGATGTGATGGTGGAAGGAAACCAGCATTAATTAAGCACCTACTATGTACTGGTCACTGTTGTGATCTAGGTTTCTTGAAACCCTGAAATGGAAGGGGAAAGGGTACAAGTCTGCCTGGAATGGACACAGCCATTCAACCCTTCTTTCAGTCCAAACAATTTATTAAAACACTGGGTGGGTTGGGTGAGATTCCTAGTGAGTCTGTGCATTTGATAGGGACAAGATGGACCTTTTTTTATAGGGAAAAAGATTGTTGGAAGTCTCTAGGTTAGCAAGCTCAGGACAGAGACATGATAGACACTGCTGGCTCCTCTCATGCTTCTCAGAGTCCTTTTCTTCTTTAACCTGAAGTGAGGTTGGCCTCTTCCATCTTCTCCCTTGAAGTTGGAAGCCAGAAGTACCTAAAGCAATTCAGTCCTGGAAGAGTCCTAAAGAAGACTGGTGCTCCAAGAGTCCCAAATGGGACTGACCCTGAAGAGTCCTAAAGAGGACCTCAAAGGGGACTCCTGCTTGGAGAGTCCCCAAAGGGACAGGCAAAGATTGGAGCTCTCCCACCACTTGCCAATGCCAGCCTGTCCCCTCACTCAGGGCAGGCCATTCCTCTCCAATGAGAAGAGAGTCCTCTACCTATAGAGCTGGGGGAGGAGTTACTTCATTGTTCTCATTTTGCAGCTGAGTTAACTAAGGCAGACAGAGGTGAAGTGCTTTGCCCAAGGTCAAACAACTAGTGTCTGAGGCAAATTTGCACTCAAGTCTTTCTGACTTCAGGTCTTGAGCTCTTTCCACTATGTCACCTAGCTGCCTGGGGGATAGTAGTAAGGTGGGGAGAAAATAGAACCCATGCAGAGAAAAAAGGAGAAAAAAGAAGTAAAA